>MU223267.1:1019239-1040888 GCA_018584345.1 Thuja plicata
AATGATAATACTTTGATAAGAGAAAGATGGTAAACAATAGAATCTATAAAAGACAAGTAAGTATATGTAAATAGGTACTTCCCTGAACAAGAATGGATACAAATTACTTTGTCGACATGGGTTCCACCACAATGAAAATACAATACATTAACTGATTTAATGATTTGCATTTCCTTTTGCAGCTTGGTGTTCATCAACTTATCATCTACAAATCATTTAATCAGTTATAGTTCATCAATTTCTCCCTTTGGCATTGATGGAAACATATTATCAACTTAATATGAAATATGCAATGTAAAACATACCAAACTTATTATTCTTAACTAATTCAAATGTCTGAGTCTCGGTAAGCTCTTCTAGCTTAGTTTTGATTCTTGCAGAGTGCTTTCCCAATCTCTTCTCCCTTTTCTGGATATATGTGCAGTGTTAACTCTTTTACAATTCTCTCCCTTAGATGGATGATTTCTTCAATGAATCCTTCTCTCCATTGTTTGACTCTTTCTCTCCCTTTTGGATATCTCTCTCCCTGACTGATCATCTCCCTTTGATTGATTATGATAGATATTTCATTGATTCTTCCTCTCCCTTTGGCAGAAATGCCAAACAAAAATATAACAATGAATCGCCCGTCCTTTAGTAATAGAGCTCTGTTATAGCCAACGATATCTTTTTATTCTTGGAAGATTTCTCTCCTTGATATGTTATCACATTTTAGTACTTTTCTTGCATCAACATGAATGATCTTCTGATTATGTGTAGGTTGATGCAACATCCTAGCTAGCTTAGTGACTAATAGACAAGGGTCGAACCCCTAGTCTATCCCTTAGGTACTCAAATGTATCTTTTGGCAATGGTTTTGTGAATATGTCTGCTAGTTGTTCTTTGGATTGTAGATATTCAAGTATCACCTCTTTCTCTTATACTTGTTCCCTTAATAAATGATACTTAATGGCTATATGCTTTGTCTTAGCATGCATGACCAGGTTTTTTGAGATGTTTATTGCACTTGTATTATCACAATAGATAATTACTGAATCAAGGATTTATGCATTCATACCTTTCAACAATTGTTTGATCCATGCAATGTTAGAGAAATTTTAGCAACAACCACATATTTACTTCTGCAGTTGTTTGAGATATTCATCCTTTCTTCTTTCTTATCCATGTGAAAAGTATGTCACCCATGAAGAATGCTCCTCCTGTTGTGCTCTTTCTAAAATCTATGTTTCTAGCCCAATCAACATTTGTATAAACTTGTAGCTCAAATTTACCTTCTTTATTATACCACAAATAGTAGTCTTCAGTATTTTTCAAATATCTTAGAATTCTCTTGAAAATAGTCATGTGTGATTCCTTAGGATTAGCAAAGAATCTTGCAACTATACCGACTGCATGTGCAATATTTGGTCTAGTGTGTACAACATACATGAGTTTACCAATCATAGATCGGTATAAGGTTTGATTTACCTCAGTTATCTTGTCTTCTTTTGATAATTTGCATCTGGTAGCCATAGGTGTTCCCACTAGTTTGCAGTCCTCCATTTTGAATATCTTCAGTACTTCTTTGATGTATTTGGAATGTGTGATGTAGATTCCTATAGCTTGTTGTAGAATCTGTAGAACAAGAAAGAATTTGATCTCTCCAAACATTGACATCCCAAACTCTTTGCTCATTTCATCAGCAAATTCTTTGAATAGCATGTCATTTCTTCCCAATATGATATCATCAAAAAATATCTCAGCAATCAATGTCTTATCATCAGTATCTCCTTTAAAATATAGATTATTGTTATCACTTGTTCTAATGAATCCAATACTAATGAGATAAGAGTGAATTCTTTCATACCATTCTCGCTGTGCTTGTTTCAATCCATACAAGGATTTTTATAGTTTAAAAAACCTTGTTTCTCATGTTAGGATCAACAAACCCTTCAGGTTGTTCAATGTATACCTCCTCTTCTAGTATTCAATTCAGAAATGCAGACTTGACATCCATTTGGTATACCTTGAATCCTTTAAAAGCAGCATAAGCAAGTATAATTCTTACTCCTTATATAGTCTTGCAACAGGTGCAAAGGTTTCTCCATAGTCAATACCTTCTTCTTGTGCATACCCTTTGCATACCAATCTTTCTTTGTTTCTTGTGACTTCTCCATTCTCATTCAGGTTGTTTTTGGATATCCATTTGGTGCCAATAAAATTTTTGTCACTCGGTCTAGGTACTAATGTCCATGTCTTTCTCTTCTCAATCTGTTCAATCTCTTCATTCATTGCACTAACCCATTCTTGATTCTCAAGTGCAGCATTAGCAGATTTAGGCTCAAAATCACAAATCATATATCTATGGTTAAGTGACTTACTTCTTGTTCTCATTCCAGCTCTTTTGTCTCCAATGATCTGGTTCTATGGATGATGTCTTTTGACATATTTGGCAAGTGAATTGAGATGTTAATGATTGGTGAAATGAAATTTTTTCTTGGTTTGCAAATCAATCAGAGTAAGAATGGTATTTTTATATCTCAGACCAAGTATCTTAAGGAAATGTTGAAGAAGTTTGGAAGGGAAGATTATAAGCCTATTGGAACACCTATGGTGACTAGACATAAACTGACTAGTAACGATGAGACTCAAAGTGTAGTTCAGACAAAGTATAGATCTATAATTGGTGGTCTACAATATCTAAATCACACTAGACAAAATATTTCCAATGGATCTGGTATTGTGGAAAGATACTAAGCAGATCCCAAAGAGACACATCTTGCTGCTATGAAAAGAATTTTTAGATATTTGAAAGGAATAATAGAATATGGATTATGGTATGAAAAATTAGATGATTTTATTTTGTAGGCTTATACTGATTGGGTGGGTAATGTGGATGATAAAAAGGGTACAAGTAGAGGTGCATTTTTCCTTGGGAAAAGGTTGGTTTCTTGGTTAAGAAAGAAGAAGAACTGTATTTCTCAATCTACTGCTAAATTTGAATATGTTGCTACTGCTATAAATTGTACACAAGTTGTTTGGATGAAACAAATGCCAAAGGACATTAGAATAATCTTTGAAGAGCCAGTGGTTATCCATTGTGATAACACTAGCATAGTGAATATGTCGAAGAATCTTGTAATGCATTCAAAGACTAAACACATTTCTATTAAGTATCATTTCTTGAGGGAGAAGGTAGTAGAGAAAGAGATTAAACTGGAAAATATCAGCACAAAGGAACAGATAATAGATATATTTACAAAACCTTTGCCAAAAGATGCTTTTGAGTATCTTAAAAGCATTCTTGGGGTCAGAGCCCCTCCTTGTGGTAATTAATTGATGCATATATGCATAGTCCAGTGGATTTCAGAGCTATATTACTTAATGGACTTGATGTATGGATCTACTCCTCAGGGGGAGTGATTGCTGGAACACTAGAGCACATTTAGGTGATCTTGCACTTGGCTATTGGACATGAATATTTGAAAAAGATACACCTTACAAAAGACTACAGATGAGTTATGGCACCTTTTTCCATTGCTTCCAAAGGGGGAAGAAATCTATGTGAAAATCACTACTATTTTGGGGAGATTTGTGTTGATGATATTGAGAAGATTGTATTGAGAGGAGAAAGTGTTTTTGAGTTGATGGATTTTCCCATATGTTTCCATCAATGCAAAAGGGGGATATTGTTGGATGATATAAGATTTGGATACTATTCATGCTGTTGATATTCATGTTTTGTCACTAATGTCAACATATGTTTCTATAGAGAGAACAAACTATTTACTTGACTAGAAGAAGTGTACAGACACTATATAGATGTTTCAAAATGATCAAAGATAGGGATATGATGAAGGATGTGTGTTGATCTTATTCCAAACATCACTTGACTTTATGTTACATATTGCGGATGTTATAGTTGTTTTGGAGAAGACTGATTTCTAGACTGTAACTGTGATGCTTGATAGAGGAGGTCTATTTTTTGGGTATATCTTCCTGGCAAAGATATTTTATATGAAGAAAGCTTACTGGAGGATAGAAGACATATTGTGGAATATTGGGTTGTGTTTGATTGGTGTGAAAATTATGGTGATGTCAGTTGTGGCGTGTATTCTAGAGGACACCTATTTGGTGGTCGACTTCAGACATGTAGCGTGTATTATGAATTGCGAGCATAGATTGTAGATCTTGGAGTATAACTAATGGATTGTAATTGATGTTTAATTTTTATAGGTATCATGTATATATTAGCAAGGGGTTATATAATTAATTGTATATTAGGAAATTTTAACTGGCTGACCTACTAAATTATTGTAATAGGGTATATATGAGTGATCTTTTATTTTGGAAAGATGTGGTAGTGGAAGAAATTGAAAAGGAAGAGAAGTGAAATCTACGAGGCTTGTTTGGATACTGATGTAGAGAAGAGTTTGTGTTAGGAGTACTTCTATGGAACTGATCAAGCAAAGATAGTTTCTATCAAAAAATTTGCTGGATTGTATATTTCCTATATACACTTGTTTAGATGGTGAATCCTTGAGGGTGACTTTAACCTTCTTTGGGTAGTGTACCTGGGTAGTGAGCCTACTACTTTTCTTAACTCCTAACAGGGTTTGTCTCCTAACATGGACTATGTACTGTAATGTTGTAATAAGCTCCTAACATGGCTAAATATTTTAACAGGGATACTATACTCTTAATACATTATTTTTGGGTGCTAATTCCCACCATGGTTTTACCTTTAAAAGGGTTTCCTCAATAAAAAATATTGTGTTATTGTGTTCACAGTTACTGTGTTATCATTTTCATTGAAGTTTTGGTTTACAAAGTTTAAAGTTTAATAATATATATCACAACTGATTCACCCCCATCTCACTTGTCTTGTGGACTGTTATTCCTAATAATAAAAAGAGACAGAATCTTAGACAAAAGGACCAAGATGTGGCTGCCTACACTGAAGAATTTCAAAAATTATGACTTAGGTCCAGAGTGCAAGAGATAAAAAACATCAAAGCAACTAGGTATCTCAATGGACTTAGGTGGAACATTCAAGAGGAACTAAGCCTATTTACCCTAACTACTATCCATGGTTGCTTCCAAATGGCCCTTAAGGTGGAAGAAATACTTAGAAAGAAGTAATATTCAAGCTCCAAGGGTAGAGGAAGAGGTAGAGATTCTAGAGGAGGACATAGAGGAGGCTCTAGTGGTAGAAGAAATGAAACCAGAGGTGAAGGAAACTCCAAGTTGATTGAAAAAACAAATGAGTCAAACCATAGAGGAGGCTATGGCATAGGAAGAAGTTCTCATAATGGTGGAAGAGGTAGATATGGTTGGTTTGGAAGAAACTCACACTTTTCTACAATGAAATGCTATAACTATGGATAGCTAGGTCACCCTTCCTATAGGTGTCCAGATAAGCCAACATCTTCATAAGGAGAAAAGAAAATTCCATATGTGCAAGAAGAAGACAGTACTAAACACTTTGAGATTAGTCTTGATTCAAAGAAGGGGGAGAGCCTAATGCTTAGGAGGATCTTGATCAAATAACCTAAAAAGGAAGAACACAAACAAAGGAGAGAACTCTTTAGGGTGAAGTGTAAGATTCTAGGCAAGGTGTGTAGAGTCATCATAGAATCAGGGTCAATAGGTAATGTGATCTCAAAAGAGGTAGTGTATAAGTTGAAATTGAATAAAATACCCCATGCTTACCCCTACAAAGTCACTTGGTTGAATAAGGGGAAAAAAAAATTGGTCAATGAACAAGTATGGGTTGATTTAACCATAGGAAAGTATCAACTTTATGATGTTCTACCAATGGCTGCTTGCTATCTTCTGATTGGAAAACTATGGCAGTATGACAAAGAAGTAGTCCACCATGGAAATGAGAATAAGTACTCATTCAAGAAGAATGGAGTCACTTATAAGATACAATCCTTGATAGAGGAGGATACAATGGAGAGGATGGACACCACTATACTCCTAATGGGTGGAAAATATTTCTTACAAGACATGAAGAAGGAAGAAGGAGTTGGCTATGCTATTTTGGTGAAACCAAAGGAGGAAGATGTTGGTTGTTTTTCCATTTTTGAAGTTTGGTAATAAATTTTTTGAATCCTTAGTCAATTTCCTGTTCTAAATGGTGAATTCTTGTTCAGTGCTGTTGAAATTTCCTTGCAAAGAATGGTCTTCAAGTTTAAAAATTCAATTAAATGAGTAAAACCCTAAGTCTTAAGGTCTGTTTTCATGTGTATCCAAGAGAAAACCCTAGTTATTCAAAATTCTTTCTGTTTTGAAGTTACTTTTTCACAAAAAATTAACTCACTGAAGTCATATGATTAATTTCCATATTTTATGTGCTAGTCACGAAGTATCCTTAAAGTATGTAGAATATTCCATTCCTTTCTGAGACTTAGCTAGAAAAATTACCTTAGTCGTGTTATCTCCATACAAAAAGAATATGATTTCAGTGCTAGGGAGATTTCACGAGGATCATTGATTCAGATATTGATCCTACAGTGGGCGGAGAGTCTCAGTAAAAACTCAGAGTTAAGTATTTCCTTTGGCGACTTTGAAATCCTTCAGTTGCACAGTCTCAAAAAATAGATCACGGTTAGTAAAGAGTTTAAGTCTTTATGCAGTTGGGTTATCTCTATAGAAATTTGAATATGCTATCAAAGATAAGAGATAAAGAGACAGCCATCCAATTAAAGTTTATCTTGAGGCCAGTGTTTAATTGTGAGATAAAAGTTCAAATGGATAAAAGTTTAAGAGATCTCGCAACTGCCGTAAGATGAAGATGGAGAAAGATCTAACAACTGGTGTTTAGCCTCAAAGAAAAATATGAGTTAAGTGATTTAAATTAGCAATTAAAAGATAGCCATTGATTAAGATGTTTATCATGTGGCTAATGTTAAGTCTCAAAAAATAATCAGAGTTAAGGATAACTCTCTGTGACAAGGAGATTATACAGTCTCTCAGTCGCCGAAAGAAACTAGAGTAAGAGTGAGGTAAAATGAAGGTTTTCTCCCGTGCCATGTTCGAAAAGTCATCATCCAATCATAACAGAGGGATTGTGACAGGGTGTAAGAGTTATCTGAGTTGTAATAAAAGATAGCCAATCATATCATATTTGGATCTCCTTTCGAATACAATAAGGTTTTAATAAGAAAAAGAACTCATTCAAAATTGATTACATGTCAGTTCAAAATGCTACAACTAGGAGAAAAAATTGATGTCACAACACGTAGAATAAATCATAGAAGTGACTGAGTTGCAAATTCATGATTTTCAAAGAGATTGATGCATTGATTTCCCAAGATAAATAATAATTACACTTGTTCATTTTATCTTACCATTTTCCAAGTTTTCAAAACTTTGAAATTTTACAAGTAATTATCATTTTCAAGAGAACAGATTTTTCAGGATTTGCAAAGTATAGAAAGTGATTTCCAGCTTAGAATCCAGAGAGTACTTTGATTTGTTGTGTTTTTAGTGCTACATGTTAGAGTTGTAGGGTAATTAACTGTTGGTAGTGAGGGTTTGTGATAGATTTGTTTCAATATCAGTGAGAAAGATGAGTCAACCAGAATCCAGCTGAGCATCAACCAGTGGCAAGAGTGGAGATGGAGATGATGATTAGAAAGGGAAGAAAAACTACTCAGATGAATTCTTATCTCTACTTCTAGGAACCAATAAGGGAAAAAATGTAAATGATGAGTATTTTGGTGATATAATGTCATATATTAGAGATGCTAAGACTCCAGACTATTCATGATATCATTTGTTCAATTGTTTCCATAAGAATAGTGAAACTATTGTTCCTGTGTAAAACCCTAGGATGTCGGGGTTAACTAAATTGATAGTCCCAGATGTGTTTGTTGATGTTGATTTTACACAAGAGCTTGCTAATGGATATGATACAATTTCAAAGATAATTAAGAAGAGTAATGGTACAACCTTAGTGACTCTTGATAGGGCATCCTTCATGAAGGAATTCAACATATACAACCCCTGCACAACATAAATAAACCTAAAAGCTTAAGCTGCTAGGTATACTAGAGAGGTAGTTGTAGTGTCAAAATTTGTTTAGAGCCATGTGCCAAAAGGAACAAGGAATTACATTACACCCATCCCAAATGATAGTGCACCTTACTTCTACAATGACTTATCATTTTACATGAAATATATAGCATATTCTTTGTGTAGGGTTTTGGGGGTGGATAGTGGAAAAGAGAGGATTTCCTCTGATCTTTTAATGATCATTTTGGACATGCAAAGTCAACATGTTAGCATAGACTATGATTACATCCAATATGTAATTGATAGAATGCATCAAGGGTTTGTTGATATCTAGAATAAGGAATCCAACCCTAAATTTTACAATATTCTTTATTGATGCATTTAATTTTATTCTACAACTTCAATATTGTGGACCAGCCTAATTTGAGGCTTAGGAGATTTGATCATAATCAGTCTAACCCTATACAACTTTGGGCAAGGGTGTGGAACTATACATCTAGGGAAAATTAATTTTGTGCCTTTCAAAACTAGATGGTATATCCAATATTAGAAAGTCTAGGTGCCAACATGACAAGGTAACTAGTCAAGGTCATGCAACAACTAAGACCTTGTGATTTTGTTGATAAGTGGACTAGTGATCATAATTGGGGTGATTTCTATTATCACAAAATTTTTACTTTGATAAGAGTTTATGATTTCTCTCAACCACCCTACATACTACGAAACAGAGTGCCACCTAGGATTGTAGTCATGGAGTTCCTGTGGCAACTCATGCTAATAGATAGGGAGCACCTTGCTCCACACACGAAAGGAACATTTAATCAAAAATTCATTGCCTATGATTTCACAGTTGGAAAGAGGGCATATGACCATGTAAATCTATGGCTAAGACATTTTAGAATGATTGTATCCTTATATAGGTACATTGACACATAAGGGTTCATTAAGAATTCCAAGAATCTCTTGAACCCTTCCATTCCTATCACCAAGGAACATGTCCAATGTCCTGAGGAATACCTCATTAGGAATATTTTAGAAGATGAAGAGGTAATGAGAAGAGCTCACAAGTATCAAGAGCTAATGAACTTAGAGCAACAAATGAATAAAAAAGGAATCCCATTTGGGGGATATTTTCCTGATGTGCCCTATTTAGAAAGATTGGATAAGATGATTGAATCTTATGCCACACTCTGCAATAAACTAGAAGAACATATAGAAGATAAGGATAGAGGTCCTACTAAAATGTCATCTTCAGAATATAGTGATAGCAGCTATTCAGTACACAGCCCCCACCAATGGATCAACCACCTTAGAATGAGGAAAATATAATTTACTTGACAGTAGTACAAGAGGCTGAGGTAGCTATTGAGCCCCCAAGGAAAAAACAAAAGATGGAAATAGGGGAGCCTTCTAAGGCACATAAGAAGAAAAAGGATAAAGTGAGTGCATTGTTTACTGGAACAAGGGCATATGATCATCAGCTAAGGAAGCTTATTAGAGAAGGCAAGAAGAAGAGAGAAGACAAAGATGATAATGTGGAAATGCCTCTATTATTGTGTCAAGATGAAAGAGAGTTGAAAAAAGGAGAATTCGTGAAGGATGATGAATTCATCAAGACCAAAGAATTCAAAGATTTTCTTATTTGGGTCAAGAAACAATAGGTAGGGTCCCAACTACACCTAGCAGGAGGAGAAGCAATAATGAATGAGGCCTTATAGGCTCTTCAAGATTATGAACTCGAGTCTGAAAATATGACTCCTGATGAAGCTAGGAAATTGGTGAAGTCTAGTGGGATGCTCCTAGTTGAAGGATGGGATCTGACATCTACCATTATCATTGATTAGATAAGGAGGCAACTACACATCAAGTATTCATCAGAGACACAAATAGGAGACATGATAAAAGGGTATGGGTATGATGCTCAATCTAGAACCCAGAAATGTGTGCCTTGGCTCCAAAGGATCATAAACCATCTATGATTAATGTTCAAGAGAAGATGGATGGAGAAAAAATAATATGGTCAATTCATGACACTGGTGACCTTGAGATCTCCTAAGCCTTGACACATTTTGCAAGGCTAAATGAGGCAAAAATAGAACAACTCTCAAATAGGTATACGAAACTATTTGATGAGACCAACCTAATTGTAAAAGATAGGGAGATTTGTTTAATAAAGATCAATGCCTTGGAAAATTTGACAGTAGAATTGACTCAAAAGATGCAAGAGATGCAAAAGCCTGCCCTTGAGCCACCAAAGGAGACTGAAGAAGAGCCCAAGAATATTGTGGATGTTGAGAAACAAGTTACCCAATTTACAAGGTGAGGTAACAAGTTTTGTATCAATTTTGAACCCATTCTATGCTACTTGGTCAGTTAGGACCAGTCTATTTGAGAGGCTTGCATCCCTACATCCATTAAGGTTAGACCTACTAGAGATTGTCACTCAAGTAGGTGAGGGGATAGATTAAATTGGGGTGACCTTGTCCTTTTTCAAGGGCAAGGAAAATCAGATAAAGACTAATATAAATATGTTTGGGTTAGATTTCAATAAGTTTATTCCCTCCATAAGAACATAGGATGATCAGATTAAGTCAGTGGATGTTTGGAGGAATGAATTCAATTCATTTTTTCCTAGAAAAGAGGTATTCCTATCTGATACTATAGAGTTAGATATGGGGTAATTCAATAAGACCTAGGATGAAGCATTTAAGGCTGAAAAAGACTTCAATAAGTTTGTAACAGATGTCAAAAGCATAACAGATTCTAGATGGGAAAGGAAAAAGATAATGTTGGGAAATATCCAGAGCTTTAATTGGCCTACTGAGGCAGAAGTAGCAGCATGGGATATTCTGACAAAACCAAAGAAGAAGAAGACTATAGACATTGATTTTGATATACTTGATGCAGAGTAGGAGGACACCTGGCACCTAATCTCAGAGCACAGGGAGGTTAGCTATCTACAAGACTAGTGTAAATTAGCCATGGTGGCAGTAACTAGGTCTCGATACAAGTATAGGATGCTATCCTGAACACATGCAGATAAAGGTGCTAGCAATCACAAGAAATTGAGATCAAATATGATTTCATTCTTCCTTTTTGTCCTTCCACCACTTTGATTAAATTGTATTTTTGTCTTTTTCTATCTTTTAGGTTTAGGTTTTAAACCATCCAAAGCTTGTTGCATCCTTACTTCTTAAGGATTCCAAGATGTTTTAGACTATATATAGCTGAATGTAACCTTTTTTTTTAATTGTATTATAGGATACAATTCAGTCTGTTGATTCCTTAAAGAGTGAATCACTAGGTTAGTCCTCTTAGGTTCAAAGAAATTCAAAAGGAAGAAAATGAGAACTTTCATTTCACTGATATTTTCCATTATTAAGATCATAATCTAGTTGGTAAAACTTTGTATCAATTTATTTATTGTCATCTACAAGGTGTTTTATGTAGACACCCTAAAATGGACATGCTTTGCGACTTTACATTAAAAACACTAATTTTCATCTATTAATTAATGGTTTTTAAGTCATTAATTAATCATCTATTTTACTCTAAATTTGTTCTCCAAATCGTCTAATCAAATTCCCAAAATTAATTAAATAATTAATTTTATTTAATTAATTTAACCTTAATTGATTAATTACCATTAATTAATTAATTAATTAAATTCTATTTCCTATGGTTTAAATTGAAATATTTAAACTTACTAATCTAATTCTTCCAATTAAATTAATTTCAATTAAATTAATTTATTTTCATTCAATAAAGCAATTCTAAATCAAAAAGAATTCAATTATCTCACATGTTGAAAACTTTAATTAAATAAATGAATTAAATATTAACTTATCTTCAAAGAGATAACTCCAATCATCTGACATGGGTAACTCCACCCACCTCTTCAATTCTAAAAGGTAACTCACAATTAGCTCTTCAGTCAACCAAACTCTATCTCCTCTTTACCAATTGAAGAGGTGGAGTTTACTGATGGCTTCTCTAGTTCCCTTTGATCTCAACCATTCATCTCCCTATCTCTGGGATTGACCTAAACCATTCATATCATCCTTAATTCCTATATAATAAACCATTCATAACCATTTGAAGGATCTAATATTTCAAGCTCTTGTGCACCATTACTCCATCAGTTTGGTTCTAGCATTCAATCCATCTTGCGATCACACACCCATTTCAATTAGAAAATTATCAACACTTCTCAAGTCATAGATGCTGCCCACACCAATACTGAGCATCAAAAACAATGTTTCAGAAGGAGTAGAGAGAGACAATAGAAGCTTCAAGCACTTTAAGGTTTGCATTCATTTGTTTTCCTTTCTTTGCTTGTACATTTTATTGGTTATGTTTTAAGTTAATCATTAATGGTATCTTTGTGTATTTGATCTATATCATTGAAAATCGATGCTACTAACCCCCACCTTTGGAAAGCTTGGGAGCCACAAATCATGAAAAGGAGGTGTACATTTTGGTGAACCCAATGTGAAGCAAACAACCCGAATATCTCTTGTAGATGACAGACAGAATCAATCAGCCATGGCCGCATGGTTGCAGACCTAAAATTTCATCATTTTATCGATATTTATATTATTTCACAATTGCTGGTAGTTTGCCACAATTGATTGGTTTAATACCACAATCGATTGCAGGCTTTCACATTGATATTCTGTCATCTTTTGTCTCTCTGTCTTCTAGAAATTTTTTGCAATTATTTGTATTTGACCTCAATTATCTGTTCTTTGTCACAATCACCTATGCCTTACCACAATTGAATGATCCATGCTGAAAACAAAAACATTCTGCCACAACACAGAATTATTTTCTGCAATCGCCAACTTTCTACCACAATTGATAAGATATTACTGCAATTGAATAAGCAGTACCATAATTGACATCAAAGCCACATTTCTGTCTATTTTTCTTGGTTTCTATGTAGGGTTGACTGACAGTGAATGAAAAAGAAGGTAATCAGACACATACTAGGTGCCAGAGCATTAAGAGCTACAATAAGGAGAACCACCAACTATCGATCGCAACAAAGGGCTATTCTCACAATCGTAGCTGAAGATCAAAGAGAAGCATACACTAGGTACATTGATTCAATCAAGAGATTTGCATGTAAGTATAAAGTCACCATTAATTTCAACAATCTCAATAATCCCAGAGTTTGCAGATATTTTGTTGTTTTGGATTAAAAAGCTTTCATTTCTGGAGATAATAAACACTTTTTCTATCAGGTTTGAATCGAGGAGACACGATAACAATACAACATAAAATTCATTCACTTGTCGATTTGGGTTTAAAAAGAACAGTGTTTGTCACACAACTCACATCTCACATTTTAAAATTTGGTGCTTAAAATTGACGTGAGGATTAAAATTGAATAAAGGCAAAGAATCTCTCGATTTGGTGCATTAAAATTGAACAAGCAATCAACACCTACTTTTGGGCTTAAAATTGAACACTTTCACTTGTATGGTGGTGTAGTGTAGTTCACATTTCAAAATTTCAGAGCTTAATCGATTTACCTTGTGTCTTGAGTTTTGGGTGCACTTGCACAATCTGTTAGATTAGACACCTTTATAATTTTTAGAAAGGCTTGTCCGGGGAATGCACTTCTTCCTCAGAGAATGACCTTAAACTAGTAATCCTTTTGATCGGTACATAAACAAGGCGCAGACCAAAGCTCCATCTTATCTAGCCAAGCTTGGGCAAGGTGTATTGGTGATAGTCTGGATCAGGTGAATATCCCTAAGGAGCTAGCGTGATCAACTAGGCTCTTAAGTGAGTCACACACATACAAAATGATTGGATAGATGCCACAGACCCTTACTAAAACCTTGTTAATTAGAGGCCAACCTAATATACCTCTGAACAGATACCTTATTATAGTGCAAGGGCTTTCAGAATTTCCCCCCAAGATTCCCAACATATATGTTCCAAGGTATTTGTGTAGTTAGAGAGATCTTCACTTCACAGAAACAATACCTAGCAACGGAAAAAACATGGGCGCCTACATTGTGGACCTTCGTGTCCTAGTAGTGTGACAATTGCTATGTGAGCTAACGAACATTCAAGCATTGGGCCTATAATATTGTATTCTAAAGCCATTGACCTAGATTAATCTGACTATTCATTGTTGAGACCTCGTGATAACATTGCAACTTGAAAGAGTTGTAGAACATACACATTATCAGTCTTCATTCTTCAAAACACAGTGTCTATTGTGCTTGTTCTTTGATCAGTTTTTAAAATGCAAAACAAACATCCAAACTATCAAAATGAGTCAAACATGTTAAAGTCTAGGGTTGTCAACATCAAACTATCTTGCAAATCAGAAGCCTTGTTCCAGAAAATCAAAATTGTCAGACACTGATACCTATCTTCTAGTCTTTTTGAGATTGTTTTGCCTTTACCATAATTGCCCACTTTTTGCTGCAATTGATGGAATTTTGCCGTAGTTAACTTGTTTATTGCCACAATCGACTTGTTTATTACCGCAATCAGTGATAAATTACCGCAATCGACCATTCACTTTGATGTAATTGGTGGAGTTTTTCCATAGTTTACCAGAGAAATTTTTATTCCTATTCTGACCTCAAACCTTGAAAGTACTCTCCATTTTGTGTCAAAGACTAGTGTAGATCCCAGAAAAACATGAAGAACATTGTGTGAATCTGTAAACATTAAAGATCATCCCATCTGTGGAAGCATGATTATTTTCCAAGCATTGTTAGTTCGAAAGTTCAGACTTGAAATATCTTGATCCCATTATCTCAATATCATCATTATCTCTATCGGTGACTTTGTCCCAGGAAAAGGTCAAAAAATATTAATTTTACATCATCAAAACTTTGAGATGAAGATAAGTCAACATCTGTCCATAGAATTACCCTTGTCCAAACATAACTCAAACTTTCCTAGAGAGGTTATCCTTTTCTGTTTCCTTTATATCACTTGTTTTAGTCACAAAATTTGGACCACACTATGTCTCAAACACCTCATGGAGGGCCTTACACAAGGTCAAAGACTAGAACACAACCCGAGGAGTCATATATCAATAGATTCCCCACTTGGGATGAAGAGCAAGAGGATGATCCTTTCATAAATACCAGTTCTTCTCTATTCATTGAACAACCCCGTGGGTCAACTTTTTTCCAAAATGTCACAAAAGAGGAGCTTTAAGATATAGAACAAGATGGTTATTCCACACAAGTAGTTGACACTATTGTAGAGAGGAACCCTGAATGTTTCTTAGCCATTCTAATAAAGAAGGGAGTCAAACTCCCCACTAAATTCAGTGTGTTGACCATATGGCCCGAAAACCCTCTCGTAGGTCAAAACACTAATCAACCCTCTCAGATACTACCTGTGGTTTCTCAAATTTTCCCACCTTTGATAATACCAACATTGGCACAGATGATACCCAATCAAACCAATTGCACAAACCAAGCAAGCACATCTTCCATTCAAAGCATGGTAGGCTTGCAACTAAGTGTACTCATGGTCACTAGTATGCCTCCACCATCAATCTTATGGCCTAGCCAATCAAGCTCTCATGCTATGCCTTCCATCCCACCAAAAAGCAGTAACCTTTTTACAACCATGCCACCACCACACTCAAACCCTACTAGCCTTGGGGTCAACACATCATTCCTACAGGGATCCATATTTGTAGGTCTGAATTTCAGTCAATACCCACCCAAGGTTACACCTTTGCTCACCCAAATCCTATAGCAACAACCTCAACCCCAACTTCAGCTGCAAAAACCTCAACCCCAACAATAGCAACCTAGCTTTAGATGCAAAAACCTCAACCCCAGAAGTAGCAACCCCAACTTTAGTTGTAACAACCTCAACCCAGCAACAACAACCCTAGCTTCAGTAGCAGCAATATCAACCCCATCAATATCAACCATAGTTTCAACAACAACAACATACCCAATCCCAATAGAAAACACATCAAAACCCACCTTGGGCCACTCACATGCCCCCATTCTAGAATCATGTGGTAGGAAATCAATATCAAGTCCCAAGGATGACATCCTATGTTCCTACTCAAGGGACACAGAGGCACAACCTCATACCTACTACAACACAGACGTACAATGTCACACATCAGCCTCAGTATCAGACAAACATGTTGATCCAACAAATGCAGACCCTTCAAACCTAAATGATGGATATGCAAAATATGGGGCAAGCTAAATCCTACACTGTAGAGGATTTATACCCATACCCGTTTGATCATTCTCTTCACATGTCTCCATTCCCAACTCCCTTCTTGGTACCAAAATTTGACAAATATAGGGGCAATACCAACCCTATTGAACATATCTGAGAGTTTTTTTCTAGTGGTGTTGAAGTCGCACATGATGAGACATACTTAATGTGACTATTCCCATAAAGCTTAGCCAGAACAGTAATGGAATGGTTCTCACATTTACCTCATGGTATTCTATCTTCGGGTGAATTGGCTGAAAAGTTCATCACTCACTTCCATCATAACATCAAGCGCAAGGTCAGTATCAAGGACCTTTGTGATATCAAACAAAAGGATGGAGAGTCTTTTGTAAAATTAATACAAAGATGGAGGAATACTACAAACTGAATAATGTATGATATACCTGAGCAAGACTTAATAGTCATGTTCATTGACAATCTGAGTCTAGACATGTCATTCACAACAGAATTGCAGTTAGCTCCGAACTTCACACAACTCATCGAACAAGAAGTTCATTGTGAGTAGAGCTTAGTCAAATGAGGAATCCTTGTAGATCTGAGCCAAACTAATACAAACAAAATTGCAATGGAAAAAGATAAGTGGTGGAATAAAAACAAAAATGTCACCAACGATGGTGTCATTGATGTGAAGACAGTCAACTATGCACAACCCAAAGTATCACTGCAAGGTGTACCTGTGGCCAACCAACAACCTATGGTACCCTCTACACAAGAATACACTCAAAAATAACCTCCCCCTATCCAAGCAATCACTATGTCAAACAATCAGCAATAGACTCAATGCAAACCATGATTTCAATTCCAATAGCGAGATTTAACACCATTAGGAGAGCCGATAGAATCAGCTTTACGAAAGCTGATACAATCCAACATTATCACTCTCCCAGAAATCAGGGAATTCAAACATGGAACAAACAAACTAGGTGGTACAATGACAATGATTTTTGCAAGTTTCATAGGGTGAAGGGACACAAAACACCCAATTGTTACTGATTAAAACATGCTATCCAAGATCTGATTGAAACAGGGGTCATCAATGTGACAAATACCCAAACCAACAAAACAACTGATCATATGATATTCAATGATACATTTCATGATCACAATAAAGGGAAAGCCTCCGGGTCTTGTGGACCATAGAAACAAGTCAACTATACTTATGCCAATCAATTGCCTCAATCCTTTAGATAGCCATGTGGCTACGATCACTATTAGAGACCAAGGTGACAAATGTGCTATAACCATGCTTCATACCAGAGTTGGCTTGCAAGGAGTACCTTCCTCATCTGCTACACCAACTGACCCCCAAGGAACCTCAAATCCACAGACAAGCCTAGTGGATCAACTAAAGCGCACGCCTACCCAGATCTCCATGTTTGACCTCTTTTGCATATCTCCATAGCATAAATAGGCACTTGACCAAGCCCTTCAGAATGCAGCTGTCCAAAGGGACATAACCCCTGAGAGCTTCCAAATGATGGTTAACCATTTAGCAGCTAACAAACATGCAAAATTCATAGACCATGATGTGCCACCACATAAACCCCTGCATAATGATCCTTTGCACTTGCTTGTCCAGGTCCACAAAAGTGCTATCCATAGAGTCCTTGTTGATGGTGGGGCTGGATTAAACATCTATATTCTAAAGTTAATCAAGAAGTTAGACTATTCAGAATCCAACATTGATGTCACAAGGAGGATAAATATTAGAGCTTACAATGAAGAGGAAAGATCATCTAAAGGTATTATCATTCAAGTTGTCTGGATTAGTCTAGTTGTCAAGAACACTCCCTTCCAAATCCTAGATCTTGAGTTGGGATACAACATGTTACTAGGAAGACCATGGATACATGAGATGCAAGCCATACCTTCAACATACCATCAGTGCATCAAGTGCCCACATCGGGGAGAAGAAATCATCATAGAGGGAGATCCAAATCCTTTCCAATACTGTAATGCAGTCCAAATCAATATTGATAACCAGGTACCCTCAAACCAAGACACAAGCATCCCATCCTCTTCAGATTCAAATCCCAAGGATGTCACAAGGAAAGAGGGAAAAATATCCATTACCAACAAGGGTTGTGGTGAATATAGCTATGAGGAAGATTTCACTATCATGAACATGCCTCAGAGCCAAAGAACATATGGCATGCCGCAATCGGTTGTTACAACAGAAACCCCAGAGCCTATTTTATTCAGGTGTTCACCCACAACCTTTGTCTGATGGGGAGACATCACAGAAGAAAACCCATTCGATCAAGATATCAATACATGGCTGTAGCAAGATCTACAAGAGACACTTCCACAACCCCTACCCATATCAAACTATGGAAATGGTTATACAATGCTACAAAGATTTGAGAATGATGGTACAACTGGTCTGGGAGAAAGACAAAAAGGCTTAATGGAACTATCTCTCCCACCAACCTAGAGACACAAGAGAGGGTTAGGATATGGGAAACAATGAACCAGTCCTATCACCCAAGACATACAAGTTGATCAAGAACAAATAGCAAAGTTACACTGGGGGAAAAGCCCAGAACACGTCTTGATAAGAAACATACTACAACAGTTTTTGCCTGTCAAAGTGGGAACCTCTCAAACCCAAATAAACCTCAACATAGTCATCAACGATAACAAATGAAGTGAGACATCTGAGGAGCATTCTAGAAAAACTGACTCCCATGAGTATGAGTGGAGATCCCTTCACGACTCCGAACCGTAGATCCCAGACTATTCTCCTTGGTCAGCCACCATCATACACCTTGATGACCTGTTTGACCAACTATTTATTGACGACCAACCCTACATTGATAAACATGTCCATAACCATTCCTTAGGTGGTGTGTCCACATCAGAGTCTAGGTTTGTTAGAACCATATCCGTAGTCCCTTTCAACTAAATAGAGTCAACCTAAAACAAGGGCCTATGTCTTGTACACCCAGAACTAATAGAGTGGGATCAAGAAGGACCACCTGATATGAACATCTTTGAGAATGATGAGGCTATCGCATATTTCATGGGACTCAGAGAGGGAATGCCATCAAGAGACCATAAATTAGATTTCTCCATTGACCTTGATAGATCGAGATACTCTGGGGAGGAATCCCCTCTTTCTAGTCATCAAAGCAAATTGAAAAAGAAAAAATAATCGTCAGTAAGTGAAAACTAAAAGGCGCTTACTGACACAAAAAGTGATAAAAAGACAAAATAGGATGTATCTTCTAGTGAAAACCTCACTGAGATGCTAGAAGATGGAAAGAAGGAACTCCTCCCCTTGACATAGGAAAAGTCAGCATTGTTAGCAAAAGAAATAGAGGAAGTCAACTTGGGAGATAACAAGAACCCAAAGACCATCTACTTGGAAAAATCACTCACCATGGAGGAGAGAGAGGAGTTCATTAGTTTATTCAAGGAAAGGATGATTAACTTCGCATGGTCCTACTCAGATATGCTAGGATTAGATCCAGAGCTTGTATTGCATCATCTCTCGTTGCTACCCAATGACTTTGGAAATCTTGGGAGTGTTGTATGCTGAATGTGGACCTCCGAATTCAACACAAACACAACATAGTCCTTACACAATCGCTTAATTCACAAAGATAAACATGAATTGTTTGTTCTACAAATATGATTGAAGTGACCTATTGCCTCCTAATTAGATGTGGATGTTGAGTTTTACCCTCAAGACGAGAGCCAACAACTTGACCATTGCTAACATGGAGGATTTAAGAATGCAAGAAGATGAGAAATGTCATTATTCTATGAGAAATCTGCAACTAGTCTATGAAAAGAGATGCAATTTAAGCTAAGAAATTGAATTGCACTAATCTAAGAATGATTTGCAGCTATTCTATGGAAGTAAATATGCAATTAAACTAGTAAAAGAAAGCAAATACTCTTAGTCTAGAAATGAAAAAGCTTGTAATCTATGAAAAGAATTTGCTCTTTAACTAGAATTGAATTGCTTGTAATCTATGAAAACTTGAGAACATCAATTGAAATATTAGATATGAAAATGAATCTTAGATGAAAGCATATATCTTTAATTCCAATTGAAATCTTAGCCTAATTATGCAAAAATGAGCTGAAAGCATGAAAATCAAATGTAAATTGCCTATAGTATTGATGCTCTCCAAAAAGTCCTCCCTAATGAAGAAAAAGGGGTCCAATTTATAGAAAATTATGGAAAGAGGATGAAGAGTTTCTTGAAAAGAAACAGTTGTCTCTTCATTCTCCATTTGAGACAAATAAGCAAAGATTATTTAAATAAAAGAATGAATTATCGCCACATAAGTGTCTTTTCACATGGAATTATGGAATTCCTTTTTGAGGATAATTCACCCAATAATTAAATAACCTTTCAATTCCTTTTATGTATATTAGCTAGAGGGGGTGGAATTGATTTAATTAAAAGCACTTAGGACTTTAGATTTAAATCAATTAATCATAGGGATTTTAGGTAATAATCATTTGAGAAATTAGGAATTAAATGTAATGTCAGATCTATGCAAATTTGGGTTTTCTGCATTTGAAACTCAGTCAATTAAAGTCAATTAGGAGAAGAATTTTCCTTATACAATAGGACTTTGAGGATATGAAAATGTACGAAAATTGATTAGGTTTAGTAGGTGCCAATTTTTGGGTGTTACATTTTTTCCCTCTTTGAATTGATGTGCGAGCAACGCATTGATTCAAAGAATAGTCTGAAGTGAAGATCAGAATCAGGGTTAGATTGCCCCAATGTCCACTGAGAGCTGATGAAGATCTAGGACTATCTCCAGAATTGGGGTTAGATTGCCCCAATATGAAGGTAAGCCCTTCGAGATCCAGGTTAGATCACCTAGATAATGATCTAAATATTTTTTGAGAGTTATCTTCAGAATGAAGCGTAACTTTCAGGAATTAGGGTTAGATTGCCCCAATAGCCAATGAGATTTCAAGAATCTTCTCCAGCATGAAGCTTAGTCCCCCAATGTATAGGTTAGATTGCCCAGACACTGGTTAGATTGATATCTTTCACAAGACTGTCCCCAGAATGATGCTCAACCTTCAAGAATTAGGGTTAGATTGCCCCAATACCTATCTCAAAAGATAATCAATTTAGGAATGTCTCCTAGAATGAAGCGTGATCCTTAAGGATCCGAGTTAGATTGCTCAGATGCCTAGCAAGATAAATGACGAGATGAAAAGATTCAAGATCATGGAATATCCAATTTTGACCATAAGGTATGAAAAACTGAATATGCCCCAAGTGATGAGATGTGTTAGATTTGCTGAACTGCAAATCTTCCCAAGAACACCTGCATGCAAAGACTGCTACAAGAATGAAGACAGAAGAGAGAAAGCTATGGCGGCCAATAGGCCAGAGACTGCAAAAACATGTTGACAG
>MU223267.1:1046258-1057074 GCA_018584345.1 Thuja plicata
TATGAGCTTGATTTTTTTTTTTTGGCATCATTGTACATGTGTATATATTGCTTTAGATTTGTATGAGATGATTTTCTATATGATTTAGATGTATGGATTAGGAATGAATATGTAAATGTTTATGCATGTGTTTTATTGATGTATGAAAATGCTATGATAGATGTTAGATGAATAAATGCTATGTATGATTTAATATATGCTTATAATGGATGCACATGTGTATGGGTATATATGTATGCAAATGGATTTATGGAAATGCACTTTTTGAAAATGAATGTGATGCAATGAATGCAATGGTACTAATCATCTCATGTAGGGCCTCCACAATATATAACAGATACTAGCCAAAAGGACGTGCATGAAGATCGAGAATGAGGACCGGACACTCATGTAGTCAAGAAGAACCATGATGAAAGATGAGGACCTTGAAGAATGAGAAGACAAATGAACAAATCACCAAAAATTCTACAATGCAAGCCTAAAATGCGAATGAAGCCTATGATGCAGATGCAAGCCTAAGATAAATGCAATCCTAGGACTTTGGTTGTTGGACTCATTGTATTTATCATCATCGGGTTCTTTGGATCATTGGAGTCAATACAATGCTTATTGGTGCCACTGCAACCATAAGAATATGAATATGACTTTCATCAGATAAAATATAGGAAATGAATGTAAGCACCAAAGGCACAAAAGCCAATGGTGACCTAAACATTGTTTTCAGCTTGATATAGTAAAAGGGCACAAGTAAACAAACAAAGTAATAATAGTCAAGGAGATAGTTTTGACCTTCCCTTGGCATATAAATAAACAAGATCGAGGGATATGAGGCTTTTCCACCTTAATGTAGAAGCTCTTATCACATACACCCTATTTATTTGATGTTGCCGGATCATCGAAACCACACCAACAATCAGTAGACAAAAAATATCAATGAAATTTATAAGAACAGATAGCATACTAAGAGAGAGTCAATCATATCTCAGCATGTTTTGAGGCTTACGAATGTGTCTATGTTATGGGTGTTGAGAAACACCATTGTGCTTGTGAGTGCAATGTGTTTGATTGCTATCGAGAGATGTTTACATCGTGAGAAATCTGAAGTGTGTTGAAAAACACAGATGTGTCCAAAGAGAGTGTTAAAAAATACTGTTTAATTAAGGTGTTGAAAAAAAACACCAGTTTGTGCTAGTAGAGAGTTTTCCTTTGACAAGATTATTGAGTCAGGTGTAAATCGAAGAGCAATAGAAATGGGGAACCATGCCCCCAAGTAACGAATGGATCGAAACCGAAAGAACAGATAGCGAGACAATGCAAGAAATCTCAGTAATATAGCGGCAGTAGGCAGACTCGGTGAGAACCACTGGTGACTATCGCAAGAGATTCTCAAGCATAAAGATCAATAACAAGATTGAAGCATCAGTAGGCAGATGCAGTGAGATCCACTGGTGACTGATGCAAAAGAGAGTCTCAAGAAGAGACGAAGTGCTACGAGGCATCGATAGGAAGACGCAGTGGGATCCACTGGTGACCGATGCAAGAGGAGAAGAACTCCAAAATATAAGACAATGCCCCCTAGACCAGGAACATGCACCCGAGTATGACTAGTTTCAATCCATAGGAGATTGAGAAAAATCTCAAAGATGGCTGAGAGCGAAACGCAAACTAAAGCAGGAAAGCGAACTAAGCTGGAAAGCAAACTAAAGCAGGAAAGCAAACTATAGTAGGAAAGTAACTGCAAGAAAGCTAAGACATGCTGCGACAGATAAAGCATTATGAAACAAGAGCTTCCTATTTACTAGGTTTTCACCATCTTGGTAGAAATTCTATTTTTTCTACCATGACGCCTGTTTACCAAGTTTTCATCAATGACACATTTTTCTCTTTTTCACTTTTTTTTATTTTTCAATTTTTCAATTTTTTTGTTCTTTTTTGTTCTTTTTGATTTTTTTTATATTTTTTGAATTTTTCATTTTTCTTTACTAGGTTTTCACCAAGATAATAGATACATCAAAGCGCCTGTTTGCCAGGTTTTCACTAAGATGATCATTTTTTCAGGACATTTTACAATTTTTAGGATTTTCTCAGAAATAAAGTATGTACATGAGCATGTAGAAGATATCTTAACTGTAGAATTTCTTTAGGTGAAGAGCGTTGATGGGATCTTTGAGTGATTCACCTTCTGTAGTGGAGAGCTGATAAGCACCAGACCCAAATACTATAGTAATGATATAAGGACCAAGCCAATTTGGCTCAAACTTCCCTTTCTGAGTCTGCTAAAGTTGATTTTTAGAATTCTCTCTCAGGACGAGATCACCTGTTTGGAAGTCTCTTGGTCTGACTTTCTTATCATAGCTCTTTGATATCCTCTTTTGGTATACTCTGAGATGATCAAATGCCACCTTCTGACATTCATCTAGTAACTCAAGCTCTTGAAGCTGAGATATTCTCATGCCATCATCTGTAATGAGGCCTTTCAAAGAGACTTGCAATGTAGGAATCTCAACCTCAATAGGCAATACAACATCTGTGCCATAAACTAAAGAAAAGGGCGTGGCCCCTGTTGGCATTCTGATACTGGTGTGATAGGCCCATAAAGCCAGATTTATCTGGAGGTGCCAATCCCATCTAGACTTGTGTATCATACGGTGCAGGATCTTGAGAATTGTTTTGTTAGAAGCTTCATCTTGCCCATTACCCTGGGGGTAATAAATAGAAGACCAATGTTAGATGATCTTGAACTTAGCACATAAATTTGTCAAATATTTATTCTTGAACTATTCCCCATTGTCAGTGATAATAGAGGAAGGTACACCATATCTACAAATAATGTAGTTTAAGATAAACAGAGCTACAGATTTTCCATCAGCTACACTAAGAGGCATTGCCTCAACCCATTTAGTAAAATAATCCATAGTAGTGATGATGTACTTGTGTCCTCTTGAGGAAGATGGATATATCTGACCTACTAAGTCAAAATCCCACTGTTGAAATGGCCAAAAGGTGATAAAAGGAATGAGTTCCTTAGCTGGAGCATGAATCAAGTTTCCATGAAGTTGACATTGCTTACAAGATTTGGCAAACTGCGTAGCTTCCTTCTCCATATCGGGCCAATAATAACCAACTCTAATAAGCTAACGAGCCAATGTCAGGCCATTTGAGTGAGAACCACAAATGCCTTCATGTACCTCTTCTAATGCACATTTAGACTCATCAAGTTCTAGACACCTAAGGAGGGTACCATCTAGACCCCGTCTATACAAGTCATTTGCTACAATGACGTACCATGAAGCACTGTAGATTAGATGACATTTTTCATTTCTAGTATATGTGTCAGGAATAGTTTGGTCATGGAGATAGGAGTATATGTGGTGGTAACAAGATGAATCATGTCCAATTACTAAATAGACCATCTGGGAGTCAGGAGAGTCATAGGCAGGGTAGTATAATGTCTCCACTAGGAACTCATGTCTGAAATCATTCTCTGGCATTTGCAACATAGAGGCCAAAGTAGCCATAGCATGAGCTTCTTTATTATCTGCCTGAGGAATTTGTTGGAAAGTGACATGTGCAAAATAGTTCTTAAGGCTGTCAACCATCCTTTTATAGGGCACTAACTTTTCATCTTTGGTTTGATAAGTATTGTTGACCTGATTGATAACTAGTTGTGAGTCTCCAAAGAATTTTAGTTCATCCACTTGCCATTCAATAGAAATCTTGAGTCCATTGATCAGAGCTTCATATTCAGCGGTGTTATTGGTACAAGGGAACATCATTTTATATGCCTTTGGTAAGGAATATCACTGCGGTGTGATAAACAAAATCCCAGCTCCTGATCCCTGTTGAGTGAACAAACCATCAAAGAACATTGTCCATGTTTGATGTGTGAGAAGCATAATGGACTCATCCGGGAATTCCATCTTTAATGGTTGGTGATCCATAAGAGGTGCTTCATCCAATTGGTCTACAATCGCCTGTCCTTTAATATCTTTTCTCTCAACAGATACAATATCAAACTCGCTAAGGAGCATGACCCATTTAGCCAGTCTACCTGTGAGGGTAGCTTTATTGAGTAAGTATTTCAATGGATCAATCTTTGCAATTAGCCTCATAGTGTGAGCCAACATGTAGTGTCGTAGCTTCTGGGAAGCAAACACCACTTCTAAACAAGCCTTCTCAATTACTGAATAACTCATTTCGTAAGAGACCAATGTTCTGTTGATGTAGTAAATGGATCTTTCTTTATGATTTGGATCTTCTTGAGCCAAGAGAGCACCCAAGGATGTTTCTATTGCTGAGATATACAAGATCAAGGGCTTCCCCTGAATAGGAGGCATCAGTATGGGTGGATTAGCTAGATACTATTTAATTTGTTGAAACCCTTGTTCACACTCTTTGTTCCAGTCATAAGTCACACCTTTATGCAGGGTTTTGGTGAAAGGTTGTGACTTGTTAGCTAATTGTGAGATAAACTGCCTGATAGATTGAAGTCGACCTTGAAGACCCCTGATTTGTCTGATATTACGGGGTGGTGGCATTTCCATTATAGCTTGTACCTTTTCTGGATCCACCTCAATTCCTTTTGCCAAAATAATGTAGCCAAGTAATTTTCCAAAAGTAACCCCAAATGCACATTTCTTAGGGTTTAAGCGCAACCAAAATTTCTCCATATGATCTAGTATAGGACCTAGATCAGTGAGATGTGTTTTTCTATCCATAGTCTTGGCAAGCGTATCATCCACGTAGTCCTCCATTGTCCTATGCATCATGTCATGAAATATTGTAGTAACAGCTCTTTGATAAGTAGCCCCAGCAATCTTTAAACCAAAGGGCATAACATTCCAACAAAATGTACCCCATGCACAAGTAAAAGCTATTTTCTCTTGGTCTTCTGGCACAATTTTGATCTGATTATAGCCAGAAAAAGCCATCCATTAAGGAATACATCTCATATCCTGCTATCATATCCATAATCATGTCAATATTGGGGAGTGGAAAATCATCTTTTGGGCATGCCAAATTTAAATCTCTAAAGTCCGTGCAGACCCTAATAGAATTGTCATGTTTGGTTGTTGGGACTATCTTAGAAATCCACTCTGCATAATCAATCACTCGAATGAACCCAGCTTTGAAATTTTTTTCCAATTCTACCTTGATCAATAAAGCTACATGCGGATGCATCTTTCTAAGTTTTTGCTTGACAAGTTTCACACCTGGTGATATTGACAAGTGATGCATAATGAGGTCAGGATCCACACCCGACATGTCAGAATATGTCCATGCAAAATTTATCTTTTTTCCTTGGAAAAACTCTATAAATTCCTTAAGTTCCTCTGAAGATAATGATTTGGCCACATGAATGATATGTGGATGTTCCTCTGTTCCCAGATTTATTGGCTGAGTAGGTTCAATTAACACTGATGAGCATTCCTGAAAGTGACTTGGAAGCACATCAAGTACCTCACCCTCAGGTGTCTCAGAGAGGTTTTCACCTTCGGGTACATCTTTTCTTTTTACTTTTTTTGGCTTTGATATTGCCACCACGTGGTTTTCACCATCAAAGTGCTTATTCTTTTTTCTTTTAATTTTCTGACTAAGGTACTTGATATCAGCCTCGGTCATGTTGACACTTGCTTCACTAGTGGAGGACATCATGGGCTCAATAGCATGAAGGTAGCAGGCTAAGGTGTAATCATTCTAGAATGTAAGGACTTCATTGGATGAAGAAGAGGAATTCTAGTCTATTAATTCAGGGTGTTGGAGGGAAAGAGATGTGATAGGTTCAAGTGCGTCCACAATATAGTCATCATTGAAAGCATTAACTAGCAAGAGGGGATCTAGACTGATCTCATCCAAAGGTGTGTTTGAATCCTTTTGATCTCTAACGACCGAAGTAGAAGACATGTCAACACCTATAGACTCGGACTCATTAGGCTTTTCACTAGACTCTTCACTCACGTTGAGAGGTCTTTCGCAAGATCCTGTTGACAAACTATCAAACTCATACTCATGAGAGTCTATTTTTGAACTCTAACTTGGGTGCTTGCACCATGAAGGTTTTTGAGTTCTTGTAATATGAGTCTGTTCTTGTGTCCACCATTCTTAAATACCTGGTGGTATATATCTTTCTCCTTTGAAATTAGGGTCTTGTAAGTCTTTCCATTTCTCATAAGTGAGTGTCTCACATTGAGTAGTTTGATCAGAATCACTATCTATTTTTGCAGTATAGGTATGTGGCACAAATTTATCTGGCTCAGCAAAGAATGTTGCCAGGTCTGGAGGAATGGGATAAGGAAAGCAATCCTCATCTGAGCTATCTTGTGTAGTGTCAGCTATAGTTGTACTTTTGGCACAAATTTATTGATTCCTAGATGAAATGGAACCTTTTTGAAACCTAACCCAGTGGTATCTCTTGTTTTTTGACCTATAGCTTGAATAGGTTCCACTAACCCATTGTCATTCACACCTAGAGGGCCATTTCCTTTGTACCCAAAACATTTCATAATCTTAAGACCCTCACTGTTAGGATTTAGTTCATGACTCGAGGCAGTTTGTTCATCTATGTTCTTTCCTTTACAAAGACAAGCTTTGATAGCTCTGTCCTCATCTTCATCTTCCAATGGTATTTTAGCCTTTACAAATGTACCCTCAAAAACTACCTCAGGGGTAATGGAAGGTTTATTGCATTCAGAAGGTCTCCCGTAAGACCTAGGAGACAGGGGAAGAGCAACTAATGATAGCATGGGCTCCGTTTGATATCCCCCCATGCCCATATCTATGATTTTTAGTGTCTGTTCCATATCTTTGAGCTTGGCATCACAGAGTTTTGTGTATTCTCTATTAGTTGGAACAAGACTATCGGCTGATTGAGTGAGAGCATTACAAGAAGATCCCATGCTAGCGGGAACAGTCACCTCTACGCCTTGAAAAGAAAAATTTATACACTGATGGTATGTGGAAGGAACCACTTGCATCTCATGAATCCAAGGTCTTCCTAGTAAAATATTATATGCAAGAGGAAGGTCTAGCACCTGACATACGACATTTCTTTCAACTGGACCAACCCAAATGGGTATCACAACTAGGACCTTTAGATGTTCTCTCTTCCTCATCATAATATTTTATGGTAATTTTATTACGATAATCTATGCGATCCTTGCCATAACCTAGTTGAGCAAGAAAATGAGCAGAGCAAATTTTAAGACCAGCACCATTATCAATGAGCACGTAGCGGACTAACTACTTACCTATCATGACTTCTATGTGCAGAGGAGCATTGTGTGGGTGACTAATTGAATGATCATCTTCTTCAGAGAAGGATAAGTAATGTGGTGAGGTCAAATGACCCACCATGGATTGAAACTGATCCAAGTTAATATCTTTGGGGACATTAGCTTCAGTGAGAGCTTTGTCTAGAATCTGCCTATGAGCAGGCAAGATTTTTAATAGCTCAAAAATAGTTATCTGATCATTGGTCCTTTGAAGCTGGTCAAGGATGTTATAACCAGTAGTAGGAGGCATAGGGACCACCTTCGTGGTCTTGTTGGTGGAACCAACAACAGTCTTACTCACAGTTTGTTTTGGCGTAGACATAGCAACAGGGTGGTCAGGACCCTTGATAGTGATTCTAGTGTTAGACCGAGTAACAATGTTTGCACAATCCCAAGACATTTCAGATTGAGAGTTAGGACCTCTTATGACAAATGGGGTTCTGGGTTTAAAAACATTCCCATTTCCCTTGCCGGTAAACATATTGCAATATTCCACTCCCATTGGTTCAATCATGTTGATCACATTATCGTAAGTGGTAATGGCGTAATTAGCTTTAGCATTATTATTCTAAGCATTGGAGGATTCACCTTTCTCATGACGAGGGAAAGGGTTTTTGAATGCTTGATGATCCAAATTCTGGTTATGATTCCCCACATCGATGACCTGGTCAACAATCAAGTCTTGAATTTTATGTTTTTGCTGGTAACAAATAGAAATCCTATGACCTTTATTCTGATGGTAATCATAGTATTCATTCTCTTTCCACCAATGAGGTCTCTATTGTGGATTGTATAAACATTTCTCCAAAGGATTAAGAATTTGACTTTGCACCAAAGCTTTGAAAACCACATCAATTGTTTCTCCTAAAGGGGTAAATTCACACTTGGTTCGTGGTATCCAAGGTTTGCTGCCAGTGAATTTAGAGGGTTGTTGAGTGTTGGTCACAGCCTTTATGATAGCTTTGGTTTCTTGTATACCCGTGGTGAGATTAAAGATTGGTTTTGAAGAAGTTGGATTCACGTTATCAACCACCCCATCGTTCACAACATCTCTATTTTTGTTGGGGAATTTACCTTTGTCTTTGGATGATGACGAATTTTTCTTTTTATCCTTATATAAACTCAATTCACCCTTTTTAACCATGAAGGCTTCTATTCTCATAGCATGTTTTATCATACTATCAAAGTTAAGGGGACCTTGAAGTTAGACTTGATACCTAAAGTCAGGGGTGAGATTATCCAAGAGTATGTCAAGTTTCTCGAACTCAGGTATTTTGCGAGGGTACTTTGTGCAAAGTTGTCTCCATCTTTGGAGAAATGTCAAGAATGGTTCCCCTTGCTTCTGTTTAAGCTTGTAGAGATCCCTTATGTTAACAGGATGTTGAACATTGTGAGAATAGTGTTGCATAAAAATATTAGCAATTTTGTCAAAAGTTTTGATGCCAGTGGGTAATCGTGAGAACCATTCCATAGTGGGCCCACCTAAACTTCATGGGAAAAGATGCATCAGATATGTTTGATCATGCATAAAATCCATTGACAAGGCACCAAATTCTCTTAAATGATCCTGGGGATCAGAGGTACCTAGATACTTGTCATATTTCGGGAGTTCTACACCTTTGGGAAAAGGTTGCATAACAATACTCTTATCAAATAGAAAAGGACATATACTTTCCATTGTGAACTGTTGCGTAGGGTTGTCCTTTTCTTTCATAAGTTGACTAAGTTGTACTTGCATGTCATGAATTATCTTATGCAGCTTAGAAGATTCAGTTTCCTCTTCTTTAGCGACAAGTGTATCCACTTGGAAGTTCGCGGGTAATTTAACTCCTTGATTTGCTAAATCTAGGAAATATTTTTCTTTGTCTTCCACAAGGAGTATCTCCATCATTTTGATAAGAGCTTTATTAGACTTTGCTATGTCTATATCATTCTGAGTGATAGGGTCATTGTCATTGCCAAGAATTTCATAAATACTTTGAGTTTGGTCTTGACCCTAGTGTTGCTCTTGACCTTGTTCATGTTGAGATTGGTCTTGACCTTGTGTGTAATCAAAAGGAGACATCGTATCGTTAACGCGAGATTGGTCTGTATGCAGTCCTTTAGTATGAGAGTGAGAACTCATAGCTGATGTGCTCTTTAGTGAATCAAAAGGATTGAATTGTGAAAAAGGATCACTAAGGCAGTGAGGGTCGTTAATAGGATCGACCCAAATAGGTGGTTTCTTTGAGATAAATGGATGTTGTTGATCTTGAAACAACGGATTAGAAAAAAACTAAAGCACTGGCTTTGGATTTGGAATTGGGTCCACACTGAATGGGGAAGAGGATTGTGATGATCCCTCTTGATTATCCACTTGAATAACAGGTTCAGAATGAGCTTTGCCTTGATTTCTAGGTTTACTTTTAACTATTTCAGAACCACGTATAGGAAAGATATTACCGCTCCTAGTCATAACAGGCATAGACGAAGCTAGTATGAGAGGAAACTTAAGATTTGACTTAGAAATATATCTCTAAAGGTATCAAAAAGACAAGGTAATAGGCTAGAATAGCCAAGGTATGAGATGCACCTGGCATGAATCGTCGAAAGTATGGCTAGAACAGTCGAGTAATGACTATCGTGTCGCAAGGTACAAAACATAAAAAAAAATGGGACAGAGACAAAGAGACAAGACAAGTTCAAGTATGAATCAGTCAGTTTAGAACTCGGAACAACTAGTTTCAGTCCGCAGACAATGAAGGAACAAGCAATCAAATCTAGACAAGAGGTAGATAAAGCAGATATACAAACTCAGTTTCAAGGTAAAGACCAAGTTTCGAGACATAGTGAGAATTGTTCTCTAACGAGATATCCAGGCTTAGGATAGTTTTAAGATGATATAATTCAGCAATCTCTATTTCAAGGTGACAAGCATTCATTTAAAAACACAAAATTTCAATCAGGTAGTGATGCAAACAGTAGTCAAAAACAATTCCACCAAGGACAAAGCAACTTGGTAGAAACATGGGAGTATTTTTTTGAATGATAGAATGGACAGTTTAAGACTTGAGAATAAACACTCAATTATCCCTACAAAGAAAATTGGTTGAGAAGACAAAATTTGTGCCCCACTGTCTTATGCGTATGCGTTCACCTCACATAGCAGTGTCACCCTCGAAAGAGCACCTGTGTTTTTCGTGTTTCCAAGGACTAAGTATATATTTTCAAAGGTAACCCTTAAACAGGAGCCAGTGTCATATACCACTTCAAACATCTAGGTGCATACCTATGTCAAGAATCTAGGGGAGAGATTCTTCCCTCTCCCTACGCACAAATTATGCCTCCTTTCGGAGGTGAACCAGGTAGGCATCTAACTAAGAGAGTATTTAATAGGATTCCATTCACAATAACCTCTGGTGCCTCTGATATAGAGCTAGGGCCTCACAACCACACCAACACTTGTAAGTCACACACCCTTGCAAGCAAGGCTGGGAGCGGCGCCGCTTAGTATGACAAACAAGGCTTTCTCATGATGATAGTCAAAATCAATGAGAAAGAAGTTA
>MU223267.1:1057214-1128157 GCA_018584345.1 Thuja plicata
TTTGATTTTCTGATTCTCTCAATGAGAGAAGAGCATACTTCTCTACCTTTACACCTCACCCAAACACATCAAGCATGTTCATCATTGAGATAGTTTCACTCCACCAAATCCACAAGTCTTTGGGTTTTTGATTCTCTCAAAGAGAGAAGAGCATAATCCCCTAACAAGTAGAAGTGCTAAAGATTCACTTATCTTGCTTTGCTACCCCAAGTATCCGTCATGCTAGAAACATCTAGGTTTTAGATTCATCCATGGGCATCACTTCCATGTAATGAAGAGCCTATTGCCCTACTTTTCTATCAGGATCCTTACGAAATTTTAGCAAAGCCCTATTTAGACTATGTGAATGAAAAACAGTAAACAAACATGACATTTTAATATTGTCTTTGACTATCGTCCTGCAAGTAAACCATTAGAATGTTTTAATCTTTGACAAGCGAACCTGCAAACCACTGTTATGCTGCAGCAGAAAACTAGAAACAGAAAAATCAGAGCAGAAAATAGAAGTCAGAACAGAGAAATAACAGATTAAAAATTTTGAATTTTAAATGCTTGTCTGTGAAATTTCACGTGAGAAAGTACTTTGACGCGCGCGATCAAGTGCTTTGACGAGCATGAGAAAACTATTTCTTCACGCGAGAAAGTGCTATAAAAGCAAATCTTCACGCGGCTCGACGCAAAACTTCGCACGACTCAAAGTAAAACTTCGCGTGAGAATCTGTACCAGTACAGTATGGATGTATGGCAGAGTCTGAAAAACACAGTCAACAGATTTAAAAATGAGGCCAGAAATTGATTTTTCTACCCCACGATGGGCGCCAAAATGATGTATGCTGAATGTGGACCTCTGAATTCAACACAAACACAACATAGTCCTTACACAATCGCTTAATTCACAAATACAAACATGAATTATTTGTTCTGCAAATACGATTGAAGTGACCTGTTGCCTCCTAATTAGATGTGGATATTGAGTTTTACCCTCAGGACAAGAGCCAACAACCTGACCATTGCTAACATGGAGGATTTAATAATGCAAGAAGATGAGAAATGTCATTATTCTATGAGAAATCTGCAACTAGTCTATGAAAAGAGATGCAATTTAAGCTAAGAAATTGAATTGCACTAATCTAAGAATGATTTGTAGCTATTCTATGGAAGTAAAGATGCAATTAAACTAGTAAAAGAAAGAAAATACTCTTAGTTTAGAAATGAAAAAGCTTGTAATCTATGAAAAGAATTTGCTCTTTAACTAGAATTGAATTGCTTGTAATCTATGAAAACTTGAGAACATCAAATTGAAATATTAGATATGAAAATGAATCTTAGATGAAAGCATATATCTTTAATTCCAATTGAAATCTTAGCCTAATTATGCAAAAATGAGCTAAAAGCATGAAAATCAAATGTAAATTGCCTATAGTATTGATGCTCTCCAAAAAGTCCTCCCTAATGAAGAAAAAGAGGTCCAATTTATAGAAAACTATGGAAAGAGGATGAAGAGTTTCTTGAAAAGAAACAGTTGTCTCTTCATTCTCCATTTGAGACAAATAAGCAAATATTATTTAAATAAAAGAATGAATTATCGCCACATAAGTGTCTTTTCACATGGAATTGTGGAATTCCTTTTTGAGGATAATTCACCCAATAATTAAATAACCTTTCAATTACTTTTATGTATATTAGCTAGAGGGGGTGGAATTGATTTAATTAAAAGCAATTAGGACTTTAGATTTAAATCAATTAATCATAGGGATTTTAGGTAATAATCATTTGAGAAATTAGGAATTCAATGTAATGTCAGATCTATGCGAATTTGGGTTTTCTGCATTTCAAACTCAGTTAATTAAAGTCAATTAGGAGAAGAATTTTCCTAATACAATAGGACTTCAAGGATAAGAAAATGCACCAAAATTGATTAGGTTTAGTAGGTGCCAATTTTGGGGTGTTACAGGGAGCTATGAATCACAGAAAGGAGGCGTACATTTTATAAATTGATACATTGATAATATCTAGCAAATCAGTGAAAGCATAAATCCACCATAACAGATACTGAAGAATCAGTAATCATTCAAAGGTACACCTGACTTCATTCATGGAACCCTAAGTAGAAGGAGGAAATAAAATTATTCCTCATCAATTAGTCATTTCTCTTGCTTGAATCTATAATTGGGAGTCATAGAGTTAAACAAATATTCAAGCATTTGTGGTTCAGCAAGAAAAATCCCTAACAAATTGGTGACTCTACTGGGGAAGTTTAAAATTTTTTACTCAGAATATCTTTGGTGTTTTATAAGATAAATCAAGTTTATAGTTGAGTTTTCCAATCTAAGTCATTCTTATAATATACATATTTGAGTTGTGCTATATTTCTCCCAAACTTGTGTTGGATGGCGACTCTAAAAACAAAATCTCTATGATCAGTGATAAAAGATAAGCACATATCTTCTAAATATGAATACTAGATCAAGAGTGAGAGAAAATCATAAAGTTGAGTTTTATAGTGGAATTCCAGCTAATTCAAGGACCAAAATGTCTTGGAGAGAGAAGAAAAACCAAGCCAACATAGATGACTATTCTCCAAGAAATGAAGAAAATAATACTAGAAGAAAAGATGGAAATCAGTCCAGTCATGAGGGGAACACCTCAAAGTATGAAGAAGCCCCTAAATGAGGACTACAAACATATGCAATTACCACTACTTCTAGTGAGAGAGAAGGAACTCATATTATTTTTTTAGATTCTGAACTTCCTTCAAATGAGCTTCCTGAAGAGGAGAGAATCTTAATGAAATAGTTAGCACTTATTAAGCAAAATAAAAGAGAAAAGGATTTAAAAAATAAAAAAACATGATCAAAGAGATGTTGATAAGTTTATAAGAAGATCTGTAAGACATCAAACAACAAAAAATGTTGATAGTTCTTGTAGAGACCAAGAGACACCAATCTCTCACAGAGGTTCTAGTTCACAAACTTTCAGAGACAAGGGAAAATAGAAAGTTACTGAAAATAAAGTTGAGGAACCAAAAGCTCACAAAGACCCGATAGAAAAATTGTCTAAGCTAGACATTGACCTTGAAAGATCAAGAAGGGAGAAAGAAACCATGACAAAGATGCTTGAAAAGGCAGAAGCTAAAGCTGCTACCTTCTTGCAATCTTCTAACTATTATTATACTGGTGTGGAAAATACTACATCTTCAAAAGACAAAGCTACCACTTTCCAGGATGATGACAAATTTCAAAGGAAGCCATTACATCTAGAAAGGTACAAGAAATTTAACTTTATTGGTATTGCTGGTTACCCTAATGCATTACCTAAAGATATTGGAGAAAAACTCCCAAAGTTTGTAGGAAATAATGTTATTTCTTGTGAAGTACATCTGAGAAAGTTTATAGATTTCATAGATAATTTGAATATTAATCATGAAGATGTCCTAATGAAGCTCTTTATTCAATCCCTAGTGGAAGATGCTAGGGAATGGTTTATAAGTCTATCACATGGTTCTGTAGCATCTATGGATGAATTGATTGATCTATTCAAAGATCAGTATGGTGACAAGACTAATGAAGGATTCTTGTTAAATGAATTCAATAATGTAAAGAAAAATATCAATGAAGAGGTCACTGAATTGAACACAAGATTCCAAAGAGCCATGCACAAGTTGTTTCAAAAGATCAAACTAGAAGAAAATGTATGTCTAGCTACATATCTAAATGCTTTTGATCCTAAGATGGGGTATGCTCTTAGAAATAAAAATCCTAGAATTCTTACTGATGCATATAAAATAGCAGTGAACATATAAATGAATAGAAGGGTATCAGGGAAAATGGGCAGAAGAGATGATGCACATTTTAGTAGGAGCAACTAGAAAGAACCTGAGTAAAAAGAATATAAAGCTCCACAAAACAATAGGCCATCCTATAACAATACCTACAACCCACAAAATAGGATGCAAAATCATCCTTATGGTATCCAGTTTAAGGATGGAAAGCCTATTTCCCCACTAAGAAAGGACAAACCTAAAAATAGGACTCCTGATCCTCTACATAAAAATGCTATTCATATGTGTAATGATGAATTTTTGTGTGAGGCTTGTGAAGCCCCACATAATCCTGATTTTTGCATTGTTTCTTTAGATATAAAATAAAATGAAGAGAAAGAAAAGGATGAAAGTGAGTTATGTGATTATAATATGACTAATGTTTATTCATGTCATGACATGGATTCTGATAATGAAATAGAAAATCATGACATATATGGCTCAGTAGGTAAAGTAGAGGTTCATCAACAACAAATCTTGTCAGATAGTGAGGAAGAAGGAAGGGTTGACCACATAAGATTCTATGCCCAAAATGGTCAAGAACCCTCATTAGTAAGAAAGGCTTTTGATGAAGAAAAAGCTAGAATCATTGTAGATCTAGTGAATAAAGAAAGAAGTAATTACCACTTGAGAAATAGAGTAGTGGGTGATGTAGGTAGTCAACCATCTGGTATCTTCATCAAAGAAAATAAGACAGATACCAAGTATATACCAAAAAGAGATGGACCTGGGGAAAATGTAAATAATCCTAAGGTCAAAATTGTGAACAAATATAATGATCCAAATGTTGTACATGAGGGAAAAGTTAAAGGGCCAGAAGCAGGTATTTCCTCTTCCAAAGTTGAAACTAAGAAATCCAAGAAGGAAGAGTCTACTCTGAATATTTAAATAGAGGATAATAATATCATTGTTGAAAAACCAAAATCCTTTGATGTGGAATATACTCTAGTTGATATGGGCCAATGTCTGTCTTAGATGATTGTCAGGGTCTCATTTCTAGAAATAATGAGGATAAAAGAACATAAAGAAAAGGTCCTGTCAGTTTTAAATAGTATATCTCCAATGAAACCTCAAAATATAGAATATGTTGAAAATAAATCTAACATCAAGGGAAAAGAGCCCGAGGTAATGATTTATGAGATTCCTCAGATTTATCCTAACACAAATACTTATGCAAAAATTGTTGATCTATTTTTCCTAACATGGGTAATTAATGGTAAGATTCTCAAAAACTGCATGATAGATTCAAGAGCATCAAATACGGTTATGCCCATAGAAATCATGAAGTCCATGGGATTACAAGTTGATACTCGTCATGGGAGGTGTCAAGCAATGGATTCAAGAGAAATCCCTGTTGTTGGTACCATTGAAGCCTTACCTTATAGGTTAGCTATATGCCCTGATATAGTATTGAAAATGTGTGTACTGGTGGTTGATATCCCAACACATTATGGCATGTTGCTGTATAGAAAATGGAGTGCTTCAATGGGGGGCAGTATTCAGTGTGATATAACATATGCCACTTTTAATATTGCTAGAAATAATGTCAAGGTGTCCAGAGAAGGTAGGACAACGCATATGATTGGGTTACATGAAGATACTAACATTAATTATTGTATATATGTTGACATGGAGAACTTCATAGTGAAAATGAGTGCTCATCAATGTAAAGACGTTGATCCCTTAGTGAAGGAGTTGATTACATAGGATGATGGTTTATGGAAAATGTATTTTGATGGATCCCATTCTAAGGAAGGATTAGGAGTTGGTGTTTTACTCATTTGTCCATTAGGTACTATATTTAAATATTCTTTCTTGTTAGCATTCAATTGTATAAACAATACAACAGAGTATGAAGCTTTGTTTCTAGGGCTAGACATTGCTGCTAAACATGGAATAAAATGTCTAAAAGTTTATGGTGATTAAGAGTTAGTATTAGCCCAAGTCAAGTCCGAATATGCAATGAAAAATGGTAGACTAAAAATGTATAAGCATGCAATTTGGGACCAAATTGAATCTTTTGATGCCTTTAATATTAGTTGGATAGAAAGGTCCAAAAGCATTATGATAGATTTATTAGCTAATGTTTCTTTGAAAATTGATGATTTGACCTTAAATGGGGTATCAATAGTTGAAATCAAGACAAGACCAGTTGTCCCTGATAATATTTACAACTAGAAAGTATTTGAGGATGACCAAGACATTCTAAGATTTATTCAATGCCTAGACCATTATGAAAACCAGCACATTGATTGTGACACTTTACTTGAAATCATTAATTGTAAGGATTGTGTTTTGGGGAATGAGGTTGTCCAACTAAGTTCTAATCAGAACCCCAAGGGATTAGTAGAATTAGAAGCATTTTTTAGTGATCAGAATCATCATTCATAAAAAATAAGCAATGCTAAAGTTGAGGATTTGGAAGAAATAAATTTAGGATCAGAGACCACTCCTCAAATAGTCTATATTGGAAAAGGATTAGATTCCCATGTCAGAAAAAATTTGATCAAATTATTATGAAAATATAAGCATGTATTTGCATGGTCTTATGAATATTTAAAAGCTTATAAGGAAGACCTTTTCAAGCATGAAATCCCATTAAAATTAGAAGTGAAACCATTCAAACAAAAATAGAGACCCATTAATCCATTGTTAGCTCCCAAGATGCAACAGGAGTTGATGAAACTAAAAGATGTAGGGATTATCCAGCCTATCAGACATTAAACATGGGTTTCAAATCTAGTCCTAGTGAGAAATAAGAATGGTGACATAAGATTATGTGTTTATTTCAAAAATTTAAACATTGCATCTCTGAAAGACAATTATTGTTTACCTAATATGGAGGCAATATTGCATAAGGTTGTGAGATATTATCAATGATGGATGGCTTTTTAGGATACAACTAGGTGTTAGTGAAAGAATAAGAACATTTCAAGACTACATTTACTACTCCATGGGGAACTTATGTATATGTTAGAATGCCATTTGGATTAATAAATGCAAGAGCAACTTTTCAGAGAGCCATGGATGTTGCTTTCAAAGAGTTAATTGATTTATTCATGGTGATATACCAAGATGATTTAACTGCATATTCCAAGAAATCTAAGGATCATTGTGAATGCCTAGAAAAAAATTTCAATAAGGCTTTAGAATATGATGTCTCTTTGAATCCCAAAAAATGTCAATTTGCAGTGATAGAGGGAAAGTTGTTGGGACATATAGTATCCAAGGATGGAGTGAGGATTGACCTATAAAGAATAGAAGCCATTCAAAAGGTCACTATTCTAATAAATATTAAGAGTGTACAATCTTTCTTAGGAAAGATAAATTTTGTGAGAAGGTTCATTGCAAATTTTACTGAGATTGTCAAGCCAATTATTAAACTATTAAAGAAAGATGTGAAGTTTCAATAGAGTGAAGAAGCTCAATTAGCCTTTGAAAGAATTAAGAAAGAAGTGCAGGAGGCACTTGTCTTGAGGTCACCTGATTAAAATAAGACTTTCTCCTTATTCTCATTTGCATATTTTCACACTATTGTTGTTGTCTTGCTACAGAAAGATGAGGAGGGTTTTGAATATCCTATTGCCCTTTTTAGCAAATCTCTCCAAGTTGTAGAACTAAATTATGAAATGATGGAGAAGCAGGCATATGCTTTGGTAAAAGTTGTAAAATTATTTAGACCTTATCTTGTATGTGCCAAAGTATTAGCATATGTACCCCATTTAGCAGTGACCTTACCCAATCAAAAGTGACTGGTAAGAGGTGTAAATGGATTAATAGAATTTAGGAGTTTAATTTAGAAATCCATATTTCAAAATTGGTAAGAGGACAAGGTTTAGAAAAATTAATAATAGAGGAGAACTTGGACTTAGTGAAAGTAAATAACATAGAGAAATATATGATTCAACAATAACTAGTATAGAGAGACAACCTTTTTATGCTGATATTATGTATTTCTTGAAAAATGCCAAATATCCTAAGCTTATGACAGATAACTAGAAAAGAAATCTCAGAGTAAAAGATAGAAATGTAATGTATACCCTAGTTGAAGGAGATTTGTATTGGAGGGATAGAAATGGTGTACTATTATTGTGTTTAGATCAGAGTCAAGCTGAGAAAGTGTTAATTGAAATGCATGATGGAGTATGTGGAGGACATTTTTCTGCTAAGAGAACTGCTCATAAAATTTTAAGGGCTAGATATTATTGGCCTGGCCTATTCAAAGATACTCATGCATTTGTCAGAAAATGTGAGCCTTGCCAAATGTTCTCAAATAAATTGAAATTCTTAGGTGCCCTACTATTAAACCCTGTAAATGCTGAAGCACCTTTTGCCATGTGGGGAATTGACTTCATAGGAGAATTTTAAGAGAAGTCTAATGGAGGACATAGTTCGATACTAGTTTCCATTGATTATTTCACAAAATGGAATGAAGCAATTCCCACAAAGAAGGCAACTAGTAAAGTTGTCACTAAGTTTTTAATGGAAAACATTTTGACCAGATTTGGTGTTCCTGCAAAATTAGTAATGGATCATGCCATGTGCTTTAGATCAGATGAAATTAAGGATTTCTATGAGAAATATGGGATTATGATGTCATATTCTTCCCCATATCATCCTCAAGAAAATGGACAAGTAGAATCCAGAAATAAGAGCATATCGGAAAAATCTTGAAAAAGACCCTTGAAAAGAATAAAAGAGCTTGGCATACAAAATTGAAACTTGCTCTATGGGCTGACAGGGTAATAGTGAAGAAAGCAATAGGTAAGTCACCTTTTGAACTTGTATATGGTATGCAATCAAGAATTCCTATTAATAATTTGCTTCATGTATATAAGTTTATTCAAGAGGAAGAATTGAAAATTTCTGACCACATGCAAGATAAAATGATGCAGTTAGCAGAATTGGATGAAATAAAAAAAGATAGTCAAAAAGAGAAAATTAGGTTACAACAAATAATGAAATATCTATTTGATAAAAGAGTTAGTAACAGAAAATTTCAACCTCATGATTTAGTGCTCCAATAGAATGTAAGGGCTGAAGACAAAGGGAAACATAAGAAATTTGAATCATTAGGGCTTGGTCCCTTTGTGATTTATCAAAGTTTTGGAAAAGATTCCTATCTCTTGAAAAAAATGGATGGACAAGAATTTGAATTTCCAATGCATGAAAAATTCTTAAAACCTTTCTTCAGTTGAAAATCAAATTTTTCATGTACAATAGTTTTGTATCATATTGTATATATGTGTTTTTCTTTTTATTGTGTGTTTTCTTTCTACAGTAGGTTAGTAAGCATGGTCTACCTCCGAGAGATCTGTGGTTCTTTCTATAAATTTGCATTTAGCCATCCTCAAATAGAGCCACTATTGGTTGTTTTTCCAGTTTTGAAATCTGATAATAAAAATTTTGAATCCTCAGTCAATTGCCTGTTCTAAATGGTGAATTCTTGTTCAGTGCTATTGAAATTTCCTTGCAAAGAATGGTCTTCAAGTTTAAAAGTACAATGAAATGAGTAAAACCATAAGTCTTAAGGTTTGTTTTCATGTGTATCCAAGAGAAAACCCTATTTCTTTAAAATGCTTTCTATTTTGAAGTTACTGTTAGACACCTAGATTTGCACCCTTACCCAAGCTCTCGTAGTCTTGGTAATCTAGTGTAACATGGGAATTGTCTCAAGGTTGTGGGACCTTTTTCTAACTAAGACAAAACCTCTAGATTCTAGGCCGGTTCCTCTTGATATATCACCCAAATTTTCTTCTTTACATAAAATTAAACTTTTAAAGGAAAAGCAATAGAAGGAATACATGAAAGGGAAAAACTGAAAGCAAACTATCCTACTAGGTGATACACTGAAGATGACCTAAATCATAACACATTAAGTAACCTCAGCATGAAACCTTGAAACCAATAGGACACAACTTTCTAGATAGGCTTGCATAATTTTTTCATAGGGAGGTCTAAGATAAACATAAGCTATTTAGGGAAAGAAGTAATTTCACAAATAATAGTGTATTCACTATAAGTAGACACGGACTATGACCTACAAACAAACATCCACTTTTGCAATTCACCATAGGAATGGGAAAAAATGACAAGGGACTGTATAATATCCACAAACTCATCTAAATCAAAATTATCCACAGTAGTACACACTATTGCAAAAATAAAAAGGGCTCAGGGGCTCAATGTTTCTCTAAAAATCACTCAATATATTCTAATTTAGTAAGAGAAATTCAGACAAGAAATCCTAGGGATAGAAAAGTTGTCACAAAAAGATTTTGCAATATCTAAATATCAATGAAAGATTACAGACTATAAAAAGTCAGAGGGCAGAAAAAATGCTACAGATAACTTCTCAGGAAAAATTTGAGCTCCAAAGCTCTTAAAAATGATATATATACTCCCCAACATGCAGGCTTGGAGTCCAAAAAAATGATTAGGGTTACATTATAAGATGTTTTCTTTGAATGAAAGAAACCCTAACTGTCACATCCATCAGAAGAAATTTTGGAATCATCTATTGAAGATTAGATCTATCTTTGAAAAGTAGCTTGTTATAAATGAAAATCTCTAAGAAAGGTCAGTGGATCTGATATGAAAGAAGACCAGTCAAAAATACATGTAATGAGGTCTTAATTAAGAAACCCAGCTTGGATCAATTTTGGCCTTTACTATTTGCAGAGAATAATGCCATAAATCATATTACCACTTCAAAAAAGATGACTTAACTCTTACTCCTCCTAAAAGGTCACCCCTCATCCATCTATTCTGCCAATCAGCTGCCATTATTTTCTTATTAAGCGGCCGAGGTTGAGACTTGCTTACCTCTTAAATGAGAACCGTCGGATCACCTTTTCTTAGACTTTGACCTGTTTAGCCCGCGTCATGTTCTTATCCTTAACCACTAGCCGACCGTAGTTATCTTTGCCCTTTTATGTCACCAGGTCTCCTGAGTTTTATTAACCGTAGCTTAGGTTTGGCGACCCTGCGACTGTCGTAAATTTTGGTTTTGATTAAAATGGTAGTCGCTAGATTTCCCTATCACTATGGAATATACCTTTTGTCTTCGAGACCTACCGACTATGGTAATATTTTATTACATGAACATTTTAGCATACTTGACTGGCTATTCCCTGACTGACCATGGAGACTTAGGTCCATGCGGCCACTTGTCGACCTTGCACTGGATTCTATTTGCTTGATCAGCTCTGACGATGCATAGACTGTATTGCCACATCAGACATTTTTTACTTTTGGATCAAGAGACTATACGACTATCCCTTCAGTCACGCAATCAGGAGATATGTTTAACCTTTTAACTAGGATTAGGCAATTACCTGACCATCGTTGATCTCCTAATTCCTTCATCTAACAGCTCTCTCTTAATCTCATGATATTCAGGGTAAACCCTAATTATCATAAAGACCTGGCGACCAAAAGGAAAACACTAGCCAATCACAGACTACAGTTTTACCATGGTTTAGAAAATACAAAGGGTCACGGTATCTTGTAAGATTTTCCACCTTAAGGTTTAAAATAAGTGACAACCGAACTGAGGTATTAGTCACTTAATCATGTGAAACAAAAGATTAGGCATAGAATATTAAGCAATACCGTGACTGACCAATAGGGTAAAAGACACATGGGAAACTCAATGTTTTAAGTGATCAAAAAAGTAATGACAGAACATAAGATAGCTAAGGCCCTTTTTCATTACAACAGTCATTAAAAAATATAACAGTCATCCCCTTCAAATTTTTAGGGTTTCTCATAGCAAAGAAACAGAGAAAGGAGGATAGTTCACAAAACACATATTTGACACAGGCTGGGCTCTACCCTCATGGGAGACACACTTAACCCCACCTGTCCAATTTTGAATAGTTATGAAAAATTGGATAACATTTTGGTGATTTCTGTTGGATGTTTGCCTGCTAAACATTGAGAACCAGTGGCCTCTGAAACATTCCATTGGGCATGGAGTCATTTCTGCAAACAAAAAACCTTCCTCTGACAGAGAAACCAAATCTAAAACAAAAATTATCTGCTCAGACACTTCTTGAAAAGATGGGAAGTTATACTACAAAGCTTTAAAAGAAAGTAGGAAATCTAATCTACCCTAAGCTAACTAGTGAAACAAACTTGGTTAAACAAAACCATTCATTGGACTACTAAAGTAGCTCCCTTTTCTGAATAAAACATTTTGTAGTACATGCATAAGGACAATTACAAGTATACAAGGCATGTATAGATTTTTCAAACAATAACAAGTTGCCTCTGCAAAAGTGAGATCAGATTCACTTACCTCGATCTAATCACGTGAAGGTTTCTCAACAAACTCCATTTGGGCTAGGAATCTGGTAGGGCAGCCCCTTGAGACTTTGAAGGTGGAAAACTTCTTGCTGACATCTTCCTTTTCTTTAGGGTTATCCTCTTTCACTATGGAAAGCCATGTCATCTCCTCTTTAATGGTCAAAAATTTGTCATCTTCTTCCTTCAAACCGGCCAAAAGCTCATCAAAACTGTCAAGATTCTAAAGATCTAAAATTGGCTAAAAATTTTGCTTAGATGGTAGATTCCTTGAAAGCGAGTAATCTAAAAATGGATTTTTTGTGGTAGGCACACAACTCTAAACTCATATTCCAAGGAAGAGGGGTTCATCATTTAGCCCTTCATAAAAAATCCCTATGATCTTTGAAAAATCATACTCTTCACAACCTTTATCAATGTTCTCCTCTTGCAACTACAAATTTTGTAGGGGGTAGTTATGGGAATAAATTCATCATCCCTCTCAATGAAATTAGGTAGCTCATCCACCAAGGTCATATCATCTTCTCTGATATCCACCATCTGCTAAATTTTCATCTTTTCCCCCGATTGATTTTTAGTCATAAGAAATGACATAGCCTCTACTTCCTCACCAATAGGGATGGGAAACTCCATTTTCTTAGTTTTCTATCCAAGTTCATCATAGGGAAGCCCATCTTCCACAAGCTCCTACCCTGATACTGAGATAGTATCTTTGCAAAGGCTTGGAATTTGACAACCAAGAGGCAGAGATGGCCATCACCACTGAAGCTCATCACTCCAAGAGACAAAAGAGGTCTCTAGAGATGAATCATTTTCTTGGACACACTACCCCGGCAGATTAGTGGACTGATCTTTAATCACAAGTTCTTGAGAATGAACCTTTGCCTTAAATTTTGGAATATGCAGTTGGAGGGGCTTAAGGAAAGATATAGAAGGCATATCTACTCTAACTCTTGGTAAGTCAAAGCCTGCACCACTTTGGCATTGCTCCACCCTTGTTGCAACCACCTCCTTAGGCTACTAATGTTCCAGAGGTGGCTGCAAGTGCTTTGTTTGCTTTTGTGCTCCAAGAGGATTCTTGAAGCTTGGAAATGAATGACTTGCAGGTTCCTAATGTGTAGGCTATGGGATAAAATGATACCTCCAATTTGGAATCTCATGCCCAAGGGCTTCCCTTTCAGCAATTTGAGCTTTCAACTTTCCTGACATAACTTCAGCTTGGCAATTGAGCTCTTCTTCAAATTGCTTCCCATGAAGCATCCCGATCTCAGGGATATATGCTTGCAAGGTGATTGCTTCATGGTAGGGGGTCGAACCTTGAAAATAGACTTGAGTTTCTATATCTTTCTGCTCACAGGTCTGATTTTCCATATCTTGCTGCAAATTCTTTATCTCAGATATTTGCTTGATCATGTCAAGCGCTTTAGCTTTTATCTTCCCTTGTTATATCATAAAATATGAGATATGAGGCTGCTGCCAAATGGGCTAAGAAGGGGGGGTGGGAGGTAAGCATGGTGAGCCAATTGCCTATGCATTAATATCACTTGTTGTGCCTTTAGTGCCCATGGGTTTTCTCTTTGGAGGGATTGCTCATATTCTCTTACAAGAGCATAATCATCTGGGGCATGTTGGATATATTGGTGGCCTTGTATAGTATGGAAGATTGGGGTAAAATTAGGCCTTGGAGGGATTTGGTACGGCTGATGACTAGCCCACTGAATTCTATTATCATAACAAGAGGGAGAGTAACCTACTTGTCCATAGTAACTTGACATGTCTACTCATATAGTTAGCTGGAAATTTATAAAATATGTGAAAACTTGGAACATACCAGCACTTTGCTCTTTGAAACCAGTAGACCTTTGGAGTTGCCAGATATGCAGTAGAATGAACTCTTCTAGGTTTGAATCATGTCATCAGCATATCATGGATAGCATCACTTGCAAGATAAAATTCTTTATGGAGTCCCACCGGGTGTGCCAGAACTGTTAGACACCTAGATTTGCACCCTTACCCAAGCTCTCGTAGTCTTGGTAATCTAGTGTAACATGGGAATTGTCTCAAGGTTGTGGGACCTTTTGCTAACTGAGACAAGAAATCTAGATTCTAGGTTGGTTCCTCTTCATATGTCACCCAAGTTTGCTTCTTGATATAAAAGTAAACTTTTAAAGGAAAAGAGATAGAAGGAATACATGAAAGGGAAAAACTGAAAGCAAACTATCCTACTAGGTGGTACATTAAAGATGACCTAAATCATAACACATCAAGTAACCTTAGCATGAAACCTTGAAACCAATAGAACACAAATTTATAGATAGGCTTGCATAAGTGTTTCATAGGGAGGTTTGAGATAAATAGAGGCTATTCAGGGAAATAAGTAATTTCACAAACAATAGCATATTCACGATAAGCAGACACAGACTATGACCTGCAAACAAACATCCACTTTTGCAATTCGGCACAGGAATGAGAAAAAATGATAGGGGACTATAGAATATCCACAAACTCATCTAAATCAAAATCATCCATAGTAGTAAACACTATTGCAAAAATAAAAAGGGCTTAGGGGCTCCAATGTTTCTCTAAAAATCACTAAATATATTCTAATTTAGTAAGAGAAATTTAGACAAGAAAGCCCAGGGATAGAAAAGATGTCACAAAAAGATTTTACAATATCTAAATGTTAATGAAAGATTACAGACTATAAAAATTTAGAGGGTAGAAAAAATCCCACGGATGACTTCTAAGTAAGGAAAACTCTGAGCTCCAAAGCTCTTAAAACTAATATATATACTCCCCCGCACGCAGGCTTGGAGTCCAAAAAAATGATTAGGGTTACATTATAATATGTTTTATTCAAATGAAAGAAACCCTAACTGTCCCATTTGTCAGAAGAAATTCTGGAATTATCTATTGAAGATCAGATCTATCTTTGAAAAGTAGCTTGTTATAAATGAAAATCTATGAGAAAGGTTAGTGGATCTGATATGAAAGAAGACCAGTCAAAAATACATGGAATGAGGTCTTAATTAAGAAACCCAGCTTGGGTCAATTTTGGCCTTTACTATTTGCATAGAATAATGCCAGAATCTAGATTGCCCCTTCTAAAAAGATGACTTAACTCTTACTCCTCCTGAAAGGTTGACCCTTGTCCATTTATTCTACCAGTCGGCTGCCATTATTTTCTTATCAGGTGGCTGAGATTGAGAATTGCTTCCCTCTTAAATGAGAACCATCAATTCACCTTTTCTTATCCTTTGACCTATTTAGCCCATGCTGTGTTCTTATCCTTAATCTCCAGCCAACCACAGTTATCTTTTCCCTTTTATGTCACTGGGTCTCCTAAGTCTTATTTAACTATAGCTTAGGTCTGGCAACCCTGTGACTGTCATGAATTTTGGTTTTGATTAAAATGGTACTCGCTAGATCTCTTGATCACTATGGAATATACCTTTTGTCTTCGAGACCTAGCGACTACGATAATATTTTATTACATGAAAATTTTGGCATACTTGACTAACGATTCCTTGACTGACCATGGAGACTTAGGTCCATGTGGCCACTTGTCAACCTTGCATTGGCTTCTATTTTCTTGATCAACTCTGACAATGTGCGGACTGTATTTCCACATCAGACATTTTTTACTTTTGGATCAAGAGACTACGCGACTATCCCTTCAGTCGTGCAATCAAGAGATATGTTTGACCTTTTGAATAGGATTAGGAATTTACTTGACCATCATTGATCTCCTCATTCCTTCATCTGATGGCTCTCTCTTAATCTTAGAAAAATTTAAGTCACTTAAATCATGTTCTTAATTTCCATATTTTATGTGCTAGTCGTGAAGTCTCCTTAAAGTATGCAGGATATTCCATTCCTTTCTGAGACTTAGGGTAACTACCTTAGTCATGTTATATCCATAAAAAAATAATATGATTTCAGTGCTTGGGAGATTTCATGAGGATCATTGATTCAGATATTGATCCTGCGGTGTGTGGAGAATCTCAGTAAAACCTCAAAGTTAAGTAGTTCCTTTGGCGACTTTGAAATCCTTCAGTCGCGCAGTCTCAAAAAATAGATCAGGGTTATTAAAGAGTTTAAGTCTTTATGCAGTCGGGTTATCTCTATAGAAAATGGAATATTCTATTAGAGATATGAGATAATGATGCAGGAGCATCTTGGGTAATTGGCAATCCTGCACAACCAAAAAGATGTTATCTTATAGTTCTTAATTGTTCTCTGTCGCTCAGGCTCTACTGCTCGGGCATGCTTGTCTCTATTGCTTTGATTCTATTGCTCGGGCATGCTTTACCCATGGGTTTCCTATTGCTTGGGTATGCTCTTACCAACGGTTGCTAATTTTTGGTCATGCTTTGCCTGAGATGCTTGTTTTGGAAGTTAGATCTTTGGCTGACTTCTTTATTTAATTTCCATTGCTGAATTGATTTGGGATCTTTCATTGGGATCTATGTGGACCTAAATCTAGGTCTCCCTTATGGATTTGAGTGCCGACCTCTTGTGGTGGAATCTTGTATATATTTGGTTGTATGTCCATAGTTTAGATATCATTTTCTTAGAGCATGAAAGAAAATAATTAGATATTGAGATCGAAGGTCTGTGATCTCTGTTGTATGAAGATCAATCTATAATTCATTGTTATGTTTATGGCCAAAAATAGGAAGACCTTATAGCCTGACATGTAATTAGTTTGATCAATTAATGAGAAATATATGATATCTGCTACTTCCTTCTCTCTATCTTGTATTGTTGCTTCCACATGCTGTGTGTTTGAGAGTTGCTGTCTGTGCTTTGGTGTGGCCAAAGCCCTGAGTATTGATCCTCCTTGTGTCAGGTGGTATCTGAGCGAGTTGAGATCCATGGTTCCTTCTTATAAACTCTAAGATATTTTTTTTAGGGTGGCAGGTTTAGATCTGACCTACAATTGCATAGGGTTTCAAGATGGTTCATGGGAGAGGACATGCATATCCAGGTCTACCTGATATGCTTAGATAGATGGCTGCTAGATTTGAAGATGTTGAGATAGCCCAACATAGAGGAAGACATCTTGATGATGTTAGTGATGATGAAGTTGAAGAGGTTCAAGGTGAAGCTGCACCTGCACTTGTGATGGACCAGGAAGAAGAAAGATTCCTGAGAGCCTTGAAAAGTTTGAAATCAACATCTTAGTTTAATCCTCCTGAGTATAGTGGAAACTTAGATTATGATGAATTGATAGATTGGATAACTGAGATGGAAAAGTATTTTGAATATGAAAATGTAGCAGAGGATAAGAAGGTGAAAATTGCAAGCACAAAATTGAAAGGTCATGCATCCTTATGGTGGGAACATCTACAATTGGATCAGAAGAAGAAAGGTAAAGACAAAATCAAGGTATGGGATAAGATGGTAAACAAATTTAAAGGAAAGTTTCTACCTTGTGATTATCAGAATAACCTGATTAGGAGAATGCAAAGCTTGAAGCAGAAGGATAAATCTATGAAAGATTATACTGAAGAATTCTATAGATTGGACATCAGAGCTGGACATGTTGAAGATGAAGTGGAAAGAGTTTCAAGATACTTGAATGGCTTGAGAATTTCTATACAAGATGAAATCAGTTTTGTCAAGATGGAAAGCATTGAAGAGGCATGTCAATTTTCCCTAAAAGCTAAGGAGAAGCTAAACAAAAGATATGAACAAAGACAAAGAGGCAGAGGTGGTAGATTCCCTAGGGGAAGAGGTAGATCTCATGGTGAAAATAGTAGATCTAAACCAGACAAGTCAATTTCAGACATAAATTAGGATAAACAAAAGACTTAATAGAAAGGTTGAAGTTCATACTGAGGAAGAGGAAATTTCTCCAGAGGTGGATATAGCAGAAGAGGTTTCCAAGTAACTAGTTACAATTGTGGTGAGGTGGTGCAGGAGCACACCTAGGCTAACCTCCATGTTTTAGTCATTTTTGGCTTGTAGTTGACATTGGCCAAGTCAAGATAGTTAGGTTGTTTTTAGATGTTAGAAGGTCATTTCAATGTGGGCTAGGTGAGTTAGTCATTAGGAATAAGGTCACTAAATTAGCCATTTTTAGTAGTTTTTATATTTCTTAGGCTTAGTTGCTTAATGTTGGATTTGAGCCATGAATGTGTCTTAAACACATAAGTGATGTATAGAGATGCCTTGAGGGCATTAATGAGGTTGGATCCTCAAATTACAGAGGTTAGAGGTCTTAGAAATGAGAAAAGAGACATGAAAGCAAAGATGCCAAAAGTTGTTAAAATGTTGTCATGACAACATTTGCAATAATTGCAAATGTTGCATGCAACTTGGTTACCTTGGATCCCCCTACAAAATAGGAGTGGGGAATCAACCAACAAGGCCTAGAAACATGGAATGAGGCATCTAATGTGAGTGGAGGCTCGAATCTAGAGAGAGCAGATACATTGTAACAAGTTTTGAATATTGAATAAAGCTCTGCAACTCTGTGTTTTCAGAAAATTTGAGCATTTGTGTGTGACAGTGATACCTAATGGATTGAATGCCCTGAATTCATTATTGTTTTGTGTTCTTAGGATAGTTTGAAGTGTTTTTCATTCAGTGAACTAGTAGTTTTGAGTAATTCTAGGGTCGTAGTTAAATTGTTTTCAATCTAGAGAGTCCACTAGTCCTCTCCTGACCAGTCAGTTAGTTCATGGCTCCCCCATGAAAAATAACAATGGGATATTCCTAAAAGTGGTTGGATATGAAAGGGGAGTCACTATTCTATATATATCTAGGATTAGGATTCATGAAAGGTTGATTTTCTATTTTTAGTGCCAAGCCCTAGGAGAGCAGACACTGTTTGGTTAGAGGTTTGGAGATGAAAGATTGAGCGTTTAATGCAGGGAAGGAAATTAGTATATGGGATAAGTGTAGTTATAGGATGGGTATAGTCATATCCTAATATTCTATGAGGATTGAGTTCATACCAATCCATGAGACTAAGTTTTGAGCAAGTTTTAAACTATGTTGCAGACAGTCCTAGAAATTAGGCCTATTAGCCCTATTGGACCTAGATTGTAGGAACCCTATGTATGGATGACCTAGCGGATTAAAATGTACAAAATATTTTGAGTAATGATAAAGGGTATCTGAATGTGGGATTTGATTTTCAGCTTCTTTGGGAAAGTTTTGAAAGAATTGGGAAAAATTCACTGTAAAAGGCTACAAGGAAATAAGCTCTATTAGGCCTATTGAAGACAAAAGCTTGGACTCGACTGAAAATGGCTATGAGATCCCTCAAAATGGATCCAAATGGGAGAAAATGGAATTTTTTCCATGATGATGATCACCCCTATAATGAATCATGAATGCTAGAGTGGATTTGGCACTTAGATCCTTCTAAGTGTAGTAGGAGAAGTGAAGAATTAAACTAACAAAAAGGTGTTAGTCTTTCAAGGTGAAGCACAAGGATTAAAACTCTTAGAGAAGAGTTAGAATTGGACTTAGTTAATCATCTAAGCCAGTCAGGACCTAGAGGAGATTAGGTTCCTAGAAGAGACAAGCTAAGGTCTCTTGGATGAAGTGCTAGCAAGCCTTGGAACACTCACATCATATTGGTATCAGAGCCAAAAAGGTGGATGAGAAAGAAGAAGACAACAAGTTGTTAAGAGAAAGGTTGTCTCAAATGGAGCAACTCTTGGGAGAAGTCCAAGACAAAGCTGATAAGATGAAAGATAAGATAGATCATAAAGAAGAAGAAGAAGAAGCAAGGGAGAAGGGAGTGGATTTAGAAGAGGAAGCTCCAACCCCTGACCCTGTTAGTGACCAAGAACCCTTCTTAAAGGCATTGAAGGCTTTAAGTGGCAAATCTTTGGAGGGTGTACCACTCTTTAGTGGACAAATGGATCCAGATTCAGTTGTGGATTGGATTGATAGTATAGAGAACCATTTTGAATGTGATGGTATCACAGAGGCCCAAAAAGTGAATGTGGCCAAGTCAAGATTGAGAGGATTAACCCTCACATGGTGGAAGTTTGTTCAAACTGAAAGGGAGAAAGAAGGAAGGAGTCCTATAGTCACATGGAAGGGCATGGTGACTAAGTTCAAGTAGACTTACATGCCTGATGATTATGAGGTTCAGCTGCATAGAAGAAGACATAACCTCAGACAAAAAGATTTGGATGTCCAAGCATACACCGAGGAGTTCCAAAAGTTGTGCTTAAGATCACAAGTGGTGGAGGATGAAAGCTTAAGCTAGCTAGATATATGAATGGACTCAAGTGGTCTATTAAAGAAGACATGAGTCTTGTGAATTTCAAAACCATCTTCCAATGTTATCAAATGGCCTTGAAGATAGAGGAGAAAGGCAAAAGAAAACAAGAGAAAACCTCCAAAAGAAGAGGTAGAGGAAGGGATAGTAGAGGACAAAGAGGTGGCTATGGTGGAAGAAGTTTACAATCAAGGATGCAATGAGAATTCAAATACACTAAGTATCAAGAGGGAAGTTCTAGTAGAGGTGGTAGAGGAAGGAACTCAAATTTCAGAGGTAGAAGTGGTGGACAAGGAAGAGGCAATTACTTTGCCAATATGAAATGTTACCATTGCAATCAAATGGGACATCCTACCTATAGGTGTCTAGAGAAGGGTAGTACTTCTCAAGGAGGTAACAAGAGAACTAATTTAGTTCATAAAGAGAAAAATGTAGTAGAGACACACTCTGAGGTACCACTAAATTCAAAAGAAGGTGAGAACCTCATGATGAGGAGAACATTGATCAAGGAGCCGGTTAAAGAAGAGCCAAGCCAAAGAAGGTCCCTATTTAGAATCAAATTTAAGGTGATGGGAAAATTATGTAGAGTCATTGTGGACTTAGGGTCTACTGATAAAATTGTATTAGAAGAAGCAGTCAGCAAGTTAGGCATGACAAGGATACCCTACACCCATCCTTACAAGGTCACATGGCTCAATAAGGGACAATATGTTTTAGGTAATGAGGAAGATTGGGTGGAGTTCTCTATAGGGAGATATAAGGACAAGGTTCTATGTGATGTTCTGCCTATGGATGCATGTCACTTTCTCCTAGGTAGGCCATGGCAATTTGACCACCAAGCTATCCATGATGGAGTGAAGAACTCCTATACATTCAAGAAGGATAAAGTAACTTTCAAGATCCAATCATAGTTAGAGGATGCAGATGTGAAGACAGTAGGTCCTAATGTTCTTATGGTGGGTGAAAAAGAATTCATAGAAGCCATGGAAGAAGGAGAAGGAGTTGGCTATGCATTGGTGCTAAAGTCAAGAGAGAAGAATGAAAGAAAAGGAGACAAGAAACCAGAGCGACCTAAGGAGATACAAAACATGTTGCAAACTTATGAAGGTATAGTAAGTGATGGACAACCATCAACATTACCCCCTACAAGAGACATAAGTCATAGGATAGAATTCATACCTGAAGCTAGCCTACCCAATAAGGCAGCTTACAAGATGACCCCTCAACAAAATGAGGAAATTTCTAGGCAAATAGAAGAACTCCTTAACCAAGGCCTTATCAAGAAAAGCATTAGGCCTTGTTCCATACCCACTATCCTAGCACCCATGAAAGGAGGAACATGGAGGCTTTATACTAATTCAAGAGCCATAAATAGGATAACCATTAGGTATAGGTTTCCCATTCCTAGGATTGAGGACCTAATGGATTGTCTAGGTGAAGCTAAGTATTTTAGTGAGATAGACTTGAAGAGTGGCTATCACCAAATTAGGATACATGAGGGAGATGAATGGAAGACAACCTTCAAAACCAATGAAGGTTTGTATGAATGGCTTGTCATGCCATTTGGAATGTCGAATTCCCCCTCCACATTCACAAGGCTCATGAATTAAGTCCTCAAAGACTACATTGGAAAAATTTTAGTAGTATATCTTGATGATATACTGATTTATAGTAGGACAAGAGAGGAGCATCTTCAACACCTTGAGACTGTCTTCAAGAAGCTGAATGAAGAGATGTTGATGATCAACATGGAGAAATGTGAGTTCATCAAAACAAAGCTAGTCTACCTTGGGTTTGTCCTATCTCATGGAAATATGAAAAATGGACAAGAGTAAAGTGGAAGCCATCATGAATTGGCCTACTCCAAGGACAGAAATAGAGGTAAGAATTTTTTATGGCCTTGCTCAGTATTATAGGAAGTTTATAAGGTAGTTTAGTGCTATTTGTGCTCCTATGTTGGACACAATCAAATGAGGAATGAAGACTAAGTTCATATGGAATGAAAGAGGCACTAAGAGCTTTGAGTTATTGAAAGAAAAGATTGCTACCCAAACCATCTTAGTCTTTCCAAGCTTTGAGAATATTTTCACCATTGAGTGTGATGCAAGGAATATGGCTATTGGAAATGTCCTAAGCCAAGAGGGAAGACCAGTAGCATTTCATTCAGAAAAGTTAAGTGAAGCCAATAGGAAGTACTCTTCCTATGACCTTGAAATGTATTCATTGGCTCAGGCTTTAAGGAAATGGACACTATTTACTCCCCAAGGAGTTCATAGTCTCCTCAAATAATCAAGCTTTAAGTTTCTTGAACTCTCAAGAAAAATTAAGTCACAAGCACATGAAGTGGGTTGAGTACCTACAAGCTTATACCTTTAATATCAAACACAAGAAAGATTTTCTCAATAAAGTGGTAGATGCATTGTCTAGAAGAGCTCTCACAATTTAGGAAATTCAGTTGAAGAGCATGGGGATAGATCACTTCAAGGATCTATATGCTGATGATGAAGATTTTGCAGACATTTGTAAGGTATGTGCTGAATACAAGAATCATTTTCATAGAAAGTATGTTGAATACACTTTGCAAAGTAATATTTTGTTTAAGGGAAATCAGTTATGTGTCCCTAGAGGGTCTATTAGGGAGAACTTGATTTAGGAAAACCACAACGGTGCATTGAGTGGTCACTTTGGGATCACTAAGACCCAAGAACTTGTTCAAAGGTTCTATTATTGGCCAAGGATGAATCTTGATGTTAGGAGGTATGTGGAAAGTTGTATTGTATGTCAAAGAGAAAAAGGTACTTCTTCAAATGTATGCCTTTATCAGCCACTACATATTCCCACTAGGCCATGGGAATGCTTGTGTATGGATTTTTTAGTTGGGTTACCCAAGACAAGACAAGGCATGGATAGTGTATATGTAGTTGTGGATATATTCAACAAGATAGCTCACTTTTTCCATTCAAGACCACTAATGATGTCAGCCAAATAGTCTCTCTCTTCTTCAAAGAGATAGTAAGAATCCATGGGTTACCTATGAGCATAGTGTTAGATAGAGACACTAAATTTATGAGTAATTTTTGGAAGACTCTTTGGCAAAGATTGGGCACTAATTTATCCTTTGGGTCTGCATACCCTCCTCAAACTGATGGTCAGACTGAAGTGGTGAATAGGAGCCTTGGAAATCTACTAAGATGCTTGACCAAGGAATATGGACAACAATGGGATCAGTGTATTGGGCAAGTTGAGTATGCTTACAATGACACCATCAACCAATCAATAGGGAAGAGTCCCTTTGAGATAGTATATGGATTGCATCCTAGAGGAGTCTATGAGTTGAGAGACTTGAAGGATGGAGTCAAGGCAAGTGGATATGCAGATGATTTTTCCTATGCAATGCAAGAGATACATGATATAGTCTGAAAAAATTTGATCGAGAACACCTTGAAACATAAAACCAAGGTTGATGAGAGTAGGAGAATAGTTCAGTTCAATGTGAGTGACATGGTCATGGTGCATCTTAACAAGTCAAGACTTCAAAAGGGATTCCCTCACAAGTTGCAGATGAGAAGGATAGGTCCCTATCCTATCTTATCTTAGTATGGTGATAATGCATTCAGAGTTGAGCTCCCGGAAGACAGTGGACTGTCACCTATTTTTAATATTGCTGACTTAGTCCATTACAAAGGACCACAATAAGACATGGATCAGAGTCTCAAAGAAGTGATCAGAGATGTGGAAGATCTCCAATTACCCCCTGCTACAGTCAAAGGAGCTGACAGTGTATTGGATACTAGAGTCTACAAACAAACTAGAACCAAAGAATACAAAGAACACTTGATAAAGAAGCATGGTTAAACCAATGTTGATGTAGTATGGGTGAAATAATCCAAGTTCAAGAAGATGGGATCAATCCAAGCATCCTCAATCCAAGGGTGGATTGAATTTTTTGTATTGGGGAGGATGGTACAGGAGCACACCTAGGCTAACCTCCATGTTTTAGTCATTTTTGGCTTGTACTTGACATTGGCCAAGTCAAGATAGGTAGGTTGTTTTTAGACCTTATAAGGTCATTGCAATGTGGGATAGGTGAGTTATTCATTAGGACTAAGGTCACTAAATTAGCCATTGTTAGTAGTTTTTGTATTTCTTAGGCTTAGTTGCTTAATGTTGGATTTGAGCCATGAATGTCTCTTAAACACATAAGTAATGTACAAAGATGCCTTCAGGCCATTAATGAGGTTGGATCCTCAAATTAGAGAGGTTAAAGGTCTTAGAAATGAGGAAAGAGACATGAAAGCAAAGATTCCAAAAGTTGTTAAAATGTTATCATGACAACATTTGCAATTATTGCAAATGTTGCATGCAACTCAGTTACCTTGGATCCCCCTACAAAATAGGAGTGGAGAATTGACCAACAAGGCCTAGAAACATGGAATGAGGCATCTAATGTGAGTGGAGGCTTGAATATAAAGAGAGGATACATTGTAACAAGTTTTGAACATTGAATAGAGCTCTGTAACTCTATGTTTTCAGAAAATCTGAGTATTTGTGTGTGACAATGATACCTAATGGATTGAATGCCCCGACTTCATTGTTTTTTTTTGTTCTTAGGATAGTTTGAAGTTTTTTTCATTCAGTGAAATAATAGTTATGAGTTAGTCTAGGGTTGTAGTTAAATTGTTTTCAATCTAGAGAGTCCACTAGTCCTATCCTGACCAGTCAGTCAATTCATGGCTCCCCCTTGAAAACTAACCATGGGCTCTTTCTGAAAGTGGTTGAATATGAAAGGAGAGTCACTAGTCTATATATATCTAGGATTAGGAGTCATGAAAGGTCAAGTTGCTATTTTTAGTGCCAAGCCCTAGGCAAGCAGACACTGTCCAGTTAGAGGTTTGGAGATGAAAGGTTGAGCATTTAATGCAGGGAAGGAAAGTATTGTAGGGGATAAGTGCAGTTCTAGGTAGGGTATAGTCATATCCTAACATGCTATGAGGATTGAGTTCATACCAATCCATGAGACCAAGTTTTGAGCAAGTTTTAAACTATGTTGCAGACAGTCCTAGAAATTAGGCCTATTAGCCCTATTGGACCTAGATTGTAGGAACCCTATGTATGGATGACCTAGGGGATTAAAACTTACAAAATATTTTGAGGAATGATAAAGGGTATCTAAATGTGGGATTGGATTTTCAACTTCTTTGGGAAATTTTTGAAATAATTGGGAAAAATTCACTGTAAAAGGCTACAAGGAAATAAGCCCTATTAGGCCTATTGAAAACAAAAGCTTGGACTCGACTGGAAATGGCTATGAGATCCCTAAAAATGGATCCAAATGGGAGAAAATGGAATGTTTTCCATGATGGTGATCACCCCTATAATAAATCATGAATGCTAGAGTGGAGTTGGCTCTTAGATCCTTCTAAGTGTAGTAGGAGCAGTGAAGAATTGAACTAACTAAAAGGTGTTAGTCTTTCAAGGTGAAGCACAAGGATTAAAATTATTTGAGAAGAGTTGGAATTGGAATTAGTTAATCATCTAAGCCAATAAGGACCTAGAGGAGATTAGGTTCCTAGAAGAGACAAGATAAGGTCTCTTGGATGAAGTGCTAGCAAGCCTTGGAACACTCACATCATGAGGAAGGATAAATCCTTTTAATGTACACATGCAAGAAAGAAAGGTGGTAGCAGTAGTAGAAATGATTTAGTGCAATAAGAAACATCCAATGAACTTGAGAATATCATGATCTGAAGGATACTATGGAGTGAGAAGGATAAGCAAGATCTGATTAGGAAAAGTTTGTTCAAGACCATATGTAGAGTTGCAGACAAAGTTTGGAAGGTGATTTTTGACAGTGGAAGCTCGGAGAATCTGGCATCTGAGGAAATGGTTGCAAATTTGTAGTTATAGAGGATGAAAAATCCAAATCCCTATTAGATCTCATGGATCAAGGATGAGTATACATTAATGGTGAGTGAACAATATTTGGTGAATCTAAAAATTGGAAAATACTATGATAAGGTGTTGTGTGATATTATGCCTATGGATTGTTGTCATATTTTATTGGGTAGACCTTGGCAATATGATAGACATGATATACATGATGGAAGGTTGGATAGATATTCTATTTGGGTTTATGGGAAGAAACAAATTTTGTTTCCTTTGATTGAAGAATCTATTGATGAGTTATGTACATCAGTTAAAATTTGTTTGATGGAAGGAAGACATTTTGTTAAAGATTTGAAAAGAGATGATATTTGTTATTATTTGATTCCTAACAAACCAAGTAAGAACATGGAAGATCAAATTCCTACATAAGTTGAGAAGTTACTCACTGAGTATAAGGAAATCATTTCAGATAATGTACCTGATGGTTTGCCACCAATGAGAGATATCAGTCATTGTATGGATCTGATTCCTAGAGATAGTTTACCGAAAAAAGAAACACATTGGTTAACACCTACCAAAAATGAAGAGCTTAACCAACAAGTTCATGAATTGTTGAACAATGGTTTGATCTGAGAAAATTTGAGTCCATGTGCAGTACCTGCTATGTTGGCACCTAAGAAGAATGGAGAATGGAGAATGTGCACTGATTCCAGAGTAATTAATAAGATCATATTGAAGTATAGGTTTCCTATACTGATAATGGATGACATAATGGATTGTTTGAGTGGAGAAAAATATTTTACCAAAATTAATTTGAAAAGTGGATATCATCAGATCAAAATTAGAGAAGGTGATGAGTGCAAGATTGCATTTAAGACAAAGGAAGGTTTGTATGAGTGGTTAATTATGCCCTTTGGTTTGACTAATGCACCCAGTACATTTATGAGGTTGATGAATGAAGTTTTGAAGAAATTATTGAATAACTGTGTGATTGTATATTTGGATGATATTCTGATATTCAGTAAGACTAGAGAAGAGAATTTGATGCATATAAGGCAAGTGTTACAAAGATTGAAAGAGTAAAAGTTGTTGATAAATCTAAAGAAGTGTTCCTTCATGAAAGAAGAGCTTGTGTATTTGGGTTTTGTGATTTCAGCTGATGGCTTGAAGATGGATCCATAGAAGGTTGAAGCTCTACTGAATTCGCCTACACCTAAGAATTTTAGTGAGGTAAGATCATTTCATGGATTGAAAAGTTTTTATAGAAAGTTTATCAGAAATTTTAGTTCTATTTGTAAAGCTATGACGAGACAATGAGAGGAGACAAAAGAGAATTCAAATGGACACATGGAGATGATAAGAGTTTTGAGACTTTGAAGTTGAAGGTTGCTGAATTACTTGTGTTAGCCTTACCTGATTTCAATAAGGTATTTCAAGTTGAATGTGATGCAAGTGGAAGTGCAATTGGAGTTGTGTTGACTCAAGAAGGTATGTTACTTTCTTTAGTGAAAATTTGAATGATGCTAAGAGGAAATATTCTCTCTATGATCAAGAGTTCTATGCTATTGTTCAAGCTATGAATAAATGGAGACAATACTTGATGCCAAATGAAATTGTGTTGTATACTAATCATAAGGATTTACAGTATCTAGGTTTTCAAAATAAGTCGAATCAAAGACATATGAAATGTGTAGAGTATTTGCAGAGTTTCACATTTGTGATCAATCATAAGAGTGGAGTTTCTAACCGAGTTGTTGATGTATTAAGTAGAAGAAGATCTTTGTTGACTGAAATGAGAATTGAAGTTCTTGGTTTAGATGATATGAATAATTTGTATGAAAGTGATCCTAATTTCTCAGAGTAGTGGAAAGTGTGTCGAGCACCTAATTCAAATCAATCAATTAAGTATGAAGACTATTTCATTCAGGGAGATATGTGGTTCAAAGGTATTCAGTTGTGCATACCAAGAGGTTCAATGAGGACTAATTTGATAAAGGAGAAACATGGTAGTGGATTGGCTAGACACTTTGGCATTGACAAGACATTGAGTTTGTTGAAGGAAAGGTATTTTTGGCCTCAGTTGTATAAGGATGTTCAAAAATTTGTGAGAAGTTGTGGAGTTTGTCAAGTTGTAAAAGGAGTAAGTCAGAATACTAATTTGTATACACTGGTTACTATTCCTGAGAAACCTTGGAGTGATATCTGCATGGTTTTTGTTATTGGCTTACCTAGGAAAACAAGAGGTAATTATTACCAAAATTTTCCCCATTATGAAAATTTTGGCTACAGGTGGAGTAAAATGAGGCTCCCACAAGGGTCGAGCCCAGCCTATGAGAAAGACCTTAAATTTTTTTGGTCTTGGTTGTATCCTCTACAGTCTCTTCGGTCTCTATTTTACTTCTATCCATGCAAAACAACCTAAGTGTTGAAGAACCTATATATTTGATAAGCCCTAGTTACCCGAGACTTGTTCTATTTCCTCATTACCTTTTTTGGGTGACTTAAGTTCTTCAATTTCCATGTGTGCATTTACACTTTGCATTAGGTCTCTAAGTTTCACGATAAAAATAGAATATTCCAAATCATCTAGCAACCTAGAGACTCCCTCTAGTCTCATGATCTTGTGATAGGCTCTAAGGTTAACAAAAAATCATGAGACTTTGCATTTGCTCAGTCAGGTTATCGCCAAATATGAACTATGGTCAAATAGTGGGTCATCTCAGAGTTAATTGTGCGGCAAATCATAGTGTGACACATGGTAGAGGTGGACCCAGTTTTCATATGCTCAGTTGCTAAGTCTCATGGAGAAAGGGAATATTCTCATATGGTCTGGAGACTTAGCAATAGCCATCGATGCTGATTTTGATCCTATGGTAGTCGCGTGATCTCGTTATAAACCCAGAGTTAGGAGAATGATTCGGCGACTAGGAGACATAAAGGTTTCAGTGAATCATGATTAAAGAGAATAGTCAAAGTGGAGTGAAGGTTTGAAAGTAATGAAAAAGGTAATCTCTGTGTAGGTTTGTAAAGATCTGACGACTGGTGTAAAGGCTTGATGCTCAGATGTACAAAGTTTAACTTATAAGCCATTAAGCCATGATGCCACGTGTTCCTGATCAGATGTATATTGTCACCAAGTATCAGGAAGGAACTAAGGTTAAAGAAAAAGGTCAGGAGACCCAAAAACAAATGGAAAAGGTAGCCAAAGGTAAAGACACGAGTTAAAGTCATGGTCAGATTAGAAACAAAGATTGATAGTCACATTTTAAAGTGAAATTGATTTGAATCTCGGTCGTGGATGAAATATCTCATGCTAGTTGTGACCGTTATCTTTCAAACATTTAAAAAATTCAAATATCCGATTCAAGTAGTTATGATAGAAATGACTTGCAGAGAAGTAGATGGATCGGCAGAGTTATGGCGATGGGAAGGGTTTTTTAAAGCCATATCAGATCATTTTAGATATTTTGCGATACATTTATGAGTAGAGTTTTCCTTTCTTAGGATTTTCTAACTATTCTATTGCAATCAATTATAACCCTAATCTAATAAGATTGTTTCCTTGAGCCTGTGTGCTAGGAGGAACATGTATATATAGTTAGTTTTAAAACTTTTTTTTAGAGAGTTTTCCTTGCTTAGAAGTTATCCGTGGCATTTTTTCTGCCCTCTGACTTTTACAGTTTATAATCTTTCATTGATTTTCAGATATTGCAAAGGCTTTTGTGACATTTTCTCTATCCTTGGGATTTCTTGTCTGAATTTCTCTTACTGAATTAGAATATATTGAATATTTTTTCAGAGAAATATTGGAGTTTCTGAGCCCTCTTTATTTTTGCAATAGTGTGTATTACTGTGGATGATCTGATTTAGATGAGTTTGAGGATATTCTTTAGCCCCCTATCATTTTGTCTCATTGTTATGCCTGATTGCAAAAGTGGATGTTTATTTGCATGTCATAGTCCATGTCTACTTATAGTGAATATGATATTGTTTGTGAAATTACTTCTTTCCCTAAATAGCCTTTGTTTATCTCAGACCTCTCTATGAAATACTTATGCAAGTATATCTAGAAGGTTATGTTCTATTAGATCCAAGGTTTCATGCTGAGATTAGTGAATGTGTTATGATTCAAGTTACATTCGGTGTATCACCTAGTAGGTAGATTTTCTTTAGTCATTTACCCTTTCAAAGCATATCCTTCTATCCCTTTCCGTTTCAAGTTTTACTTTTCCAGTTTAAGAAGCAAATTAGGTTGACATATCAAGAGGAACCAGCCTAGAACCTAGAGGTCTTGTCTTGGTTAGCAAAAGGTCCCACAACATTGAGACAATTCCCATGTTACACTAGATTACCAAGACTATGAGAGCTTGGGTAAGGGTGCAAATATAGGTGTCTAATAGTTCTGGCACACCCGGTGGGACAAGAGATAAAGCAATAAGTTCATCTCTCTAAAAGAATACTGGTTTTCAGGATCAAATACAAACCAAGAAGTGGTCATTTTTAGTATACCCCACCTTGTCTACTAGATAACAGTTCTGGCACAGCCGGTGGGACCACAACAATAAAAGTTTACTTGCAAAGATTATGCTATCTCTGATATATTGGTTGCATAATAAAGACCTAAAGAGGTTTTCCTATCAAGTATATCTGGTGACTCCATTGGTGAAGAACAAAAGATCCAGTCCTGTTCAAAGTTTATGAGAAAGGTTGAAACGAGAAGCTCAAAGCTTTCTGAGTTCTCATAGCTACCTCTAAAAAGAAGTTACCCCAGGTCATCTCAAAGAACACCCCCTACAAGGAGGGTACAGTCTACACCACCTGATACTTCAGAGAAGAGACCTTGGCCTTTTCATTTCAAAAGAAGGGGAAGATCCTTAACTAGAGAGCTACAAGAAGATTCAGCTCCACCACTCAACACAACTCACACAGTTGTTGTTCAGCAAATCTCAGCTCCTGCAATGGCTAGGCAGTTTGATTTTTCCCCTTTTAATCAAGGAAGCCCCTTGAACTTTGCTCAACATCATGATGTGCCCTTGGTAGCGCTCAAAAGTCTACCCAATTTCATAGGTGATGGACAAACAACAACATTTGAACACATAAGAGATGTGACTACTATCTTTAGTATACATAACATCATAGAAGAAGATGTGGCTACCAAGCTATTAGTAGCCTCTTTCAAAGGTAAGTCCTTAGAATGGTTTAGAACTCTCACTATTGGTTCCATTAATTCATGGGATAGATTGGGAGATGCATTAAGTAAATAATTTGAGGATAAATCAAACAACTTATCTCTGGTCAAGCAATTAACAACCATTAAAAGGGCTCCTCAGGAATAGATGACTGATTTCAATAGCAGATTCCTTAAGACTTGGAATATAATTCCTACCCCAGTAAGACCTTTAGCTGACCATGCCTTCCTATATTTCTTGAGAAGTCTAAATATAAATATTTCTGTCATGATTCAACCTATGGGAGGTACTTTGATACCTCAAGCCTTTAACATTGTTGTCAAGGTAGAGAACTATTTAATATAAGCTAGCATGATAGCCCCAAGGCCACCCATGCCCATATTACCTGATATATGACCAAGCATTCCTTTGTAAATAGCTCCATTTACTCCAATATCCACTATCATAATACCTCAAGAAAATACCTGTTATGGGGAAACAAGGGAGGATCCTTCTCAAGAGCTATTAGAATTAAGAAGCAGTCAATACGAGATGAAGAAATTAATGCAAACTATGAGTAATGAGCTGAATATTGTAAAGAAGCAAGGATAGGGGAGTAGGCCTCCTCTTCAGCAGCAAAATCAAAGTCCCAATCCACAATATCAGAATCAGGGACAATCTTATCAGCAGAATAGACCCCAATATCAAGGAGGTTATAATGGGCAAAGGCAAAACTACAATCAAAGACCATCTCAGACTTACAATCCTACCCATCTTAATTCTACAAATCCAGTCATGGATGTGGTCCCAAGTCAAAATAATCTTGATACAGAGATTGAGTGGTGTTACCCTTGCAATTAGTCTCATAATCAGACAACATGCTTAAATGGGAGGGTATACCAAGCACTGATGGTTCAAAATGCCTGACTTACTCAATCAGAGGCTTCTACCAGTGAGCCACCTCCTTAGCAAGAGGCACAACATGATGAGACTGCTCTTTTCAATTGGGAACAACAAGATTTCAATGGAGTAAATGGTGAATCCACCATTGCTTCCAACACCAGGTCTAAAAGAAGAGATCAAGACATGGAGAAAATAGGAGATAGGGCTAGGCCTTCTACATCTGCAGAATCTTCACAACCTTTTACTCCTATCATACTAAAGAAGGCTCCCATCATTCCAATCAAAGAAACTCAACCTTCCAAGGAGGTTGAGCCTATCATAGTAAAGACACACCAAAGAGTACACATAGCAGCACCCTTCAACATTGTGGACAACATGAAGAAAGTAAATGTCACTATGTCTATGTGGGACTCTTTGGCTATTCCAGGACAACCTGAGATATTGAAGAAAGCAATGATTGAGGAGGTAATTCCTCAGTAGCCTATAGCAAAGGAGGTTGCTAAGCCAGTGTTGGTTAACACTGATCAAAAGGAGGAAACTCCAAGCAACAACTCTAAAGCTAATACTATGCAAGGTAGGAACTCAAAACCACCTCCCTTTTATGTATCTTTAATTATTGGAAAATCTTTAATACATAATTGCATGGTAGATAGTGGGGCTACTATCACTGTCATGCCTGAGAAATTGGCTGACCAATTGGGTCTAAAATATGAGCCTTTCCAAAAGAAGGTTACCCCACTTGATGGTTCCTCAGTAAACACAATAGGTGTAGCTAAGGATACCAGCCTAGTCCTCCATGCAATCCCCAATTTCTCTATCCTACTTGACATATACATCATAGACCTTCCTGCCTTATTTTCCATATCCTTATCTAGGGAGTTTACAACCAAGATAGGAGGCTATCTTTCCTTTGAATGGTCTCACGTGCTTTTCCATACAAGGTATGGAACTAGGGTCACTATCAAATTTGAATCATTGGCAACACACCATATAGAATCTTATGTGTCTAATGTACTTAATGCAAGTTGTCTTGCACTTGATGGTGATGACTTCAAAATCATCAGAGAGACAACCACCAAACTAGAAGGTATCCCAGATATCTATCTAGATGAATTAGAATCTCAGAGAGCCTCTAAGGCCCAAGCCAATGCTATTTGGGATGCTGGTTTGGGGACTTATTTGATTCAAGAAGAAGGTTGCATAGAGACAAATATTTCCAAGGAAAACACTGAGTTAGAAGATTAGGGCAACCAAGTTTGGGAGCTATACTTTGATGGTGCTAGAAGAAGACATGGTGCTAGTGGTGGTGCAATGCTAGTTTCTCCAAAAGGGGAGAAGTATAATGCAGCCTTTAGGTTTAGTTTCTCTTGCACCAACAACACTGCTGAGTATAAGAGCCTAGTGAATGGATTGGAATGGGCAAGAAAGAGAGGGACCAGAGCCCTAAAAGTATATGGTGATAGCGAGCTGGTTGTTATCCAAGTAAGAGGGATAAGTGAAACCAAAAGTGATATAATGAGGGCATATAAGCATCAAGTTTGGGATCCAATTGATGATCTCCATGCTTTCAATATTGTTGCAATCCCTAGGAAATTAAATCAGAACGTAGATAGATTACCTGTTGTTAGATCTTAGTATGAAATTCCTAATAGTGTTTCAAAAGAGAAGGATCAACAACATATCAGAGTGATTGTCAGACCTTCTATTCCTGATAACAATGTCAACTGGCAAGTGTTTGACAGTGACGAGAAAATTCTACAGTTCTTATTTGAAGAGGATGTTTTCTTAGAGCATAACCAAGATAGACTGTTGTAGAACTATGGTGATCAAGTGATACAACTAAGATCTAATAAGATTCCTAAGGGGATTTTCACCCTAGAATCTATCTTCAACAGGGATGACCAAACACAGAAGAGTAAAGTTGGCCTGGTAGTCCAGTAAGAACATTGTACTAAACTAGAGTTAGAGCAAGGTAAAATTTTACAATTTGGGAAGGTAAATACTAATTCAGAAAGGCAGGCTTACACCCGATTATTTCAAGAATTTAGTGATGTATTTGCATGGAAATATGAGGACCTCAAGGGGTTTAATCCTACCCTTTCTAAACATACCATTGAATTGGAGCCTAATGCCAAACCGGTCGGGCAGAAACAGAGGCCTGTAAACCCCAAGTTAGAACCACTTATGCATAAAGAAGTACTCAAATTAATAGAGTGCGGTATCATCTACCCCATTAAGCACACTAGTTGGTTTTCAAACCTTGTTCCTGTTATGAAGAAGAATGGGGAGTTGAGTCTGTGTTGACTTTAGAGACCTTAATAGGGCATCCCTAAAAGACTGCCATCCATTACCCTCTATGGAGAAAATTCTACAATGTGTCTCTGGATCTGAGAGATTTTCATTATTGGATGGCTATTCAAGATACAATTAGATCCTAGTTCGTGAAGAAGATCAATATAAGACTACATTTACAACCAAGTGGGGGACCATGGCTTATCAAAAGATGCCCTTTGGTTTGTCTAATTCAAGTTCTACTTTTCAAAAGGAAATGGATATGGCCTTTAAAAGCCTCATGTACAAATTTGTACTGGTCTATTTAGATGACATAACTATTTATTCTAAACATGCAACAAACCATATCAAACATCTGAGGAAGATATTTGAAAGGTGTAGAGAATTCAGGATATCTTAATCCCAAGAAATGTGTATTTCCATTCCATGAAGGAAAACTATTTGGATATATTTTATCCAAGAAAGGAATTATAGTAGACCCTGAGAGGATTACAGCTATTCTAGAGCTACCCCTACCACACCACAAGAAAATCCTTCAATCTTTCATAGGAAGGATTAACTTTTGTTAGGCGTTTCTTGCCTAATATTGTAGATCTACTAAAGCCTTTGACAACAATGTTGAAGAAGAATACATCTTTCTGTTGGAGAAAAGAAGGGAAAGCCAGTTTCCAAGCCATCAAAGAGTCTTTGATAGAAGCTCCTACCCTGTTAAACCCAAATTTTAGTAAGGATTTTATCCTTTATGCTTATGGAGGATCAGATGCTATTTCTACAATATTGACCCAAGAAAATTTTGAAGGATTGGAGCAACCTATTTCTTTCTTTAGAAAAGGTTTAGAAGAATATGAACAGAGATATTCTTTTGTGGAGAAACATGTGCTTGCTATGGTGAAGAGCCTTAAAAATTTTAGATATTTTTTAACACACAACAAGGTACAATTGAAAGTTACTCACCCTAGTGTCAAAGAATTCCTGTTTTCTAGGGACCTAAATGAAAAAGGGGCTGGTTGGATTACCAAGGTCATGGAATATGACATTGATATCCAAATCACCAAGCTAGTTAGAGGAGGAGGTCTTTGTGAGCATTTGACAGAGGATGAGAGTTCAAAGAAATCAGAGCAAATGGATGTATCTCTAGTTATGCATTCAACAGAAGATCATGCCAAGGCAGCAGGTTGGTTGCCTAACAAGATTCATTATTTAAAAATAAGGGAATGCCCCGTAGATCTAGATCCAACAAAAAGAAGATACTGTAGATTACAATCTGTTCCTTTTGTGCTAATAGATGAAATTCTTTTTAGAAAAGATCACAATGGTGTCCATTTGAGATCCATAGGTTCAGAAAAGACAGTAGGTGTCCTATTTGAATTTCATGATGGACCTTCTAGAGGTCACTTCTCTCGTAGGACTACTGCTTTTAAGATCATAAGGGCTGGATACTATTGGCCATCTATCTTCAAGGATAGCCATGATTATGTAAGGAAATGCATCAAATGTGCCATGTTTGCAGGAAAAGAAAAACTTGTAGCCTTTCCCCTTTAGCTAATCAGAACAGAGAAACCTTTCATGAGATGGGGCATAGATTTCATGGCACAATCAATCCTCCATCTAGTGCAAGCCATAAATGGCTAATTACTACAATAGATCATTTCACTAGATGGACAAAGGCAGTTGCATTGAAGGAAGCAAATGAGAATGTTGTGCTAAGATTTTACGATGATATTATTCACAAATTTGGTGTCTTTGACTCCATTATTTCAGACAATGCACTAGCTTTCACAGGCCTCAGAGTCTCAGAGTGGGAAATTATACATGGTGTTTATTTGAACACAAGTTCAAACTACTACTCTCAGGGTAATGGTTTGGTAGAATCAACCAATAAGAACTTGATTAGGATAATCAAGAAGACCCTACAAGACAACCAAAGAGATTGGCACACCAAGCTGAAATCTACCTTATGGTTAGACAAAATTACCCCAAAGAAGATCATTGGGAATTCTCCTTACATGTTAGTGTATGGAAAAGAAGCGAAGTTGTCCATTTTAACTGAATTGCCAGCCCTGGACTTAGCTGCTCAATATGTCTTGTTTGAAGAAGGAGATCCTTTGCAGATTAGGTATGCTTAGATTATGGAATTAGAAGAACACAAAGATAAGTTTGTGAAAGATATGGAACTCCATCAGATGCAAACGAAGAAAATATTTTACAGGAGAGCCAAGACTAGAAATTTCAAGATTGGGGATGTAGTCCTCAAATGGGATGAATTCAAATCAAAGCCTAACAGACATACTAAATTTGATTCCTTCTGGGGAGGTCCATTCATCATCAAAGAATGCAAGGAACATAATGCCTTTCAGCTATCAACTCTTGGAGGAGATCCCTTTCCCATTTTTGTAAATGGATTCCATTTGAAACCTTGTTTTGAGGTTTGTCCTTCTTTTTGATTATTGTAAATAGTTTCCCTACTCTCTGTTCCAGCTTTCTAGATTAATTTCCTACTTTCCTTAAACTGCTCATGCGTAGTTAGTTGTTTCTCCTCCTAGTTTCAATCTGTTTCCAAGTTTCTATTTTTGATCAAGTGATGATTCTATGCCCAATGGATGTCAAAGGCTACTAGTTCTCAATGTCTAGCAGGTAGACATCCCACAAAAATCACCAAGAATGTTACCCAAATTTTACCCATTATGAAAATTTTGGCTACAGGTGGAGTAAAATGAGGCTCCCATGAGGGTTGAGCCCAACCTGTGAGAAAGACCTTAAATTTTTTTGGTCTTTCTTGTATCCTCTGTAGTCTCTGTTTTACTCCTTTCCATGCAAAACAACATAAGTTTTGAAGAAAATATGTATTTGATAAGACCTAGTTACCCGATACTTGTTCTATTTCCTCATTACCTTTTTTGGGTGACTTAAGTTCTTCAATTTCCATGTGCGCATTTATAGTTTGCATTAGGTCTCTAAGTCACATGATAAAAACATAATATTCCAAATCATTCGGTGACCCGGAGACTCCCTCTAGTCTCATGATCTCATGATAGGCTTTAAGGTTAACAAAAAATCATGAGACTTTGCATTTTCTCGGTCAAGTTATCGCCAGATATGAACTATGGTCAAATAGTGGGTCATCTCAGAGTTAATTGTGTGTCAAATCATAGTGTGACACATGGTAGAGGTGGGCCCAATTTTCATATGCTTAGTCGCTAAGTATCATGGAGAAAGGGAATATTCTCATATGGTCTGGAGACTTAGCGATAGTCGTTGTTGTTGATTTTGATCCTGTGGTAGTCGCGTGATCTCATTATAAACCTAGAGTTAGGAGAATGATTCAGTGACTCAGAGACATAAAGGTTTCAATGAATCATGATTAAAGAGAATAGTCAAAGCAGAGTGAAGTTTTGAAAGCAACGCAAAAGGTAATATTCATGTAGGTTTGTAAAGATCTGACAGCCGGCGTAAAGGCTTGATGCTCAGATGCACAAAGTTTAACTTATAAGCCATTAAGCCTTGATGCCACGTATATAGTCGCCAAGTCTCGGGAAGGAACTAATGTTAAAGAAAAAGGTTAGGAGACCCAAAAACAAAGGGAAAAGGTAGCCAAAGGTAAATACACGAGTTAAAGTCACGGCCAGATCAAAAAGGAAGATTGATGGTCACATTTTAAAGTGAAATCAGTTTGAATCTCGGTCATGGATGAAATATCTCATGCCAACTGTGACTGTTATCTTTCAAAAATTTAAAAAATTCAAATATTTGATTCAAGTAGTTATGATAGAAATGACTTGCAGAGAAGTAGATGGATCGATCGACTTCTCAGAGGCAGAGTTATGGCAATGGGATGGATTTTTTAAATCCATATCAGATCATTTTAGATATTTCATGATACATTTATGAGTAGATTTTTCCTTGCTTAGGATTTTCTAATTATTCTATTGCAATCAATTGTAACCCTAATCTGATCAGATTATTTCCTTGAGCCTGCATGCTAGGAGGAACATGTATATATAGTTAGTTTTAAAGTTTTTTTTTTAGAGAGTTTTCCTTGCTTAGAAGTTATCCGTGGCATTTTTCTGCCCTTTGACTTTTATAGTCTATAATCTTTCATTGATTTTTAGATATTGCAAAGGATTTTGTGACATTTTCTCTATCCCTAGGCTTTCTTGTCTGAATTTCTCTTACTAAATTAGAATATATTGAATAATTTTCAGAGAAATATTGGAGTTTCTGAGCCCTCTTTCTTTTTGCAAGTGTGTACTACTGTGGATGATCTGATTTAGATGAGTTTGAGGATATTCTTTAGTCCCCTATCATTTTGTCTCATTCCTGTGTCTGATTGCAAAAGTGGATGTTTATTTGCAGGTCATAGTCCATGTCTACTTATAGTGAATATGCTATTTGTTTGTGAAATTACTTCTTTCCCTAAATAGCCTCTATTTATCTCAGACCTCTCTATGAAATACTTATGCAAGTCTATCTATAAGGTTGTTTTCTATTAGATCCAAGGTTTCATTCTAAGATTAGTCAATGTGTTATGATTCAAGTTACATTTGGTGTATCACCTAGTAGGTAGATTTGCTTCAGTCATTTTCCCTTTCAAAGCATATCCTTCTATCCCTTTCCCTTTCAAGTTTTACTTTTCCAGTTTAAGAAGCAAATTAGGGTGACATATCAAGAGGAACCAGCCTAGAACCTAGAGGTCTTTTCTCGATTAGCAAAAGGTCCCATAACCTTGAGAAAATTCCCATGTTACACGAGACTACCAAGACTACAAGAGCTTAGGTAAGGGTGCAAATCTAGGTGTCTAACAGTAATGATTCCATATTTGTTGTTGTGGATAAATTTTCAAATATGACACACTCCATACCATGTAGGAAAACATTCTATGTAGTACATATAGTAGATCTTTTATTTAAGGAGATTGTCAGATTGCATGGATTACCGAAGAGTATTATCTCTGACCGAGATAGTAAGTTTGTTAGCTATTTTTGGAGAACACTTTGGAAGAAGATGGATATTGAGTTGAAGTTTAGTTCTACATTTAATCCATAGACTGATGGACAAACATAGGTTGTAAACCAAAGTTTGGGTAATTTGTTGAGATGTTTAGTTGGAGACACACCAAGCAATTGGGATTTAATGTTGGCACAAGCAGAGTTTGCATATAATAGTTCACTAAATAGAAAGATTGGGAAAACACCTTTTGATATTTTTCATGGCACGCAACCAAGAGGTATATCATATTTGAGAAACATTGTTGGAGAAGAGAAAAGGAGTGGTGAAGCAGAAAAAATTCTATAATTCATGAAGACATTGCATGAAGATGTAAAATAGAAGATGAAGAAAAACAATCAGAAATATAAGGATAGTGTAGATAGATGAAGAAGACATAAAACATTTGAAGTTGGTGATGCTATAATGGTTCATCTTAAGAAAGGAATATTTCCTATTAGAACATATGGTGAAATGAAGATGAATAAATTTGGTCCTTGCAAAATACTTAGAAGATTTGACAATGGAAATGCTTATGAAGTTGAATTACCTGATGACATGGATATATCACCTATATTTAATATTTCAAAATTGTATGAATATCATGAACCTAATGAAGTGACAACACCAAGTGATTATCCAAAGAAATAGATAGAAGAAGTTGAGAAGATTCTAAAATAAAGAATTGACAGAAGCACAAGAGGAAAAGAATACATGGAGTATCTGGTGAAGTGGAAGAATAGATCAATTGAGGACTCATCTTGGATTTCTCAATATAAGTTGTATTCATTTTAGGTGGGACCTAATAAATGATTCAGAGAATCATTTATTTTAACCCTAGGTGTCTGATGTAGGAGAATCTTAGGTAATTGGCAATCTTGAACAACCAAAAAGATGTTTCATTACAGTTCTTAATTGTTCTCTGTCACTCGGGTTATGTTTCTCGGGCATGCTTTTCTCTGTCGCTTGGGTTCTTTTTCTCGAGCATGCTTGTTTTCTTATTTTTGGTCATGCTTTACCAATGGGTTTCCTTTTTCTTGGGTATGCTCTTACCGACGGTTCCTGATTTTCGGTCATGCTTTGCCCGAGATGCTTATTTTGAAAGTTGGATCTTTGGTCGACTTCTTCATTTGATTTCTGTTGCTAAATTTATTTGGGATCTCTCATTAGGATCTGTTTGGTCCTAAATCTAGGTCTCCCTTATGGATTTGAGTGTTGACTTCTTATGGAGGACTCTTGTATATATTGATAATCATTTTCTTAGAGCAGGAAAGAAAATGTTTAGATATTGAGATCAAAGGTCTGTGATCTATGTTGTATGAAGATCAATCTATAATTCATTGTTATGATTATGGCCAAAACTAGGAAGGCTTTATAGCCTGACATGTAATGAGTTTGATCAATTAATAAGAAATATATGATATATGTTGCTTCCTTCGTTCACTCTTGTGTTGTTGCTTCCACATGTTGTGTGTCTACAAGTTGGTGTTTATGCTTGGGTGTTCCCCAGGCCCTGAGTATTGACCTTCCTTGCATCAGATAAAGTGACAATCGCATGATTCAAGTAGATCTTAAGACCAATGGTTAATCGTGAGATAAAAGTTTAGATGGATTAAAGTTCAGGAGCTCTTGCAACTGCCATAAGATGAAGATGGAGAAAGATCTAATGACAGGTGTTTAGTCTCAAAGAAAAATATGAGTTAAGTGATTTCAATTAATAATTAAGAGATAGCCATTGATTAAGATGTTGATCATGTGGCTAATGTTAAGTCTTGGAAAAGAATCAGAGTTAAGGATAACTCTCCGTGATAAGGAGATTATATAGTCACCCAGTCGCCGAAGGAAACCATAGTAAGAGAGATAAAATGAAGGTTTTCTCCCACGCCATGTTTGAAAAGTAATCAGCCAATCAGAACAAAGGGATTGTGACAAGGTATTAGAGTTAGTTGAGTTGTAATAAAAGATACCCAATCATATCAGATCTAGATCTCTTTTCAAATATAATAATGTTGTAATAAGAAAAAGAACTCATTCAAAATTGATTACATGTCAGTTCAAAAATGCCATAGCTATGAGAAAAATTAATGTCACAACACATAGAACTAATGGAAAAAGTGGCTGAGTTGCAAATTCATGATTTTTGAAGAGACTCATGCATTGATTTCCCAAGATAAATACGCATTACCATTGTTCATTTTATCTTACTAGTTTCTAAGTTTTCGGAGCTCAGAACTTTATAAGTGATTATCATTTTCAAGAGAACAAAGTTTCTAGGATTTGTAGAGTATAGAAAGTGATTTCCAGTTTAGAATCTAGAGAGTACTTTGATTTGTAGTGTTTTTAGTGCTACAAGTTAGAGTTACAGGGTAATTAACAGCTAGTAGTGAGGGTTTTTGATAGATTTGTTTCAATATCAGTGAGAAAGATTAGTTAACTAGCATCTAGCCGAGCCTCAACAAGTGGAAAGAGTGGAGATGGAGATGATGATCAGAAAGGGAAGAAAAACTACTCAGATGAATTCTTAGCTCTCCTTCCAGGATCCAATCAGGGAAAAAATATAAATGATGAGTATTTTGGTGATAAAATGTCATATATTAGAGATGCTAAGACTCCAGACTATTCATGATATCATTTGTTCAATTATTTCCATAAGAATAGTGAAAATGTTGTGCCTGTGTCAAACCCTTGGACGTCGGGGTTATCCAAATTGATAATCCCAGATGTGTTTGTTGATGTTGATTTTATACTAGAGCTTGCCAATAGATATGATCCAATTTAAAAGATCATTAAGAAGAGTGATGGTACAAATTTAGTGAATCTTGATAGGGCATCCTTCATGAAGGCATTCAACATATACAACCCCTGTACAACAGAAATAAACCTAAAAGCTCAAGCTTCTAGGTATACCAGAGAGGTGGTTGTAATGTCAAAACTGATTTAGAGCCATGTGTGAAGAGGAACTAGGAATTACATTGCACCCATCCCAAATGATAGTGCATCTTACTTCTACAAGGACTTATCATTTTATAATAAATAGATAGCATATGCTTTGTGTAGGGTTTTGGGGGTGGATAGTGGAAAAGAGAGGATTTCCTCTGATCTTTTAATGATCATTTTGGACATGCAAAGTCAACATGTTAGAACAAACTATTATTACATCCAATATGTAATTGATAGAATACATCAAGGGTTTGTTGATATCTAGAAGAAGGAATCCAACCCTAAATTTTTGCAATATTCTTTATTGATGCATTTAATTTTATTCTACAACTTCAACATCATGGACCGGCCTAATTTAAGGCTTAAGAGATTTTATCATAATCAGTCTAACCCTATACAGCTTTGGGCAAGGGTGTGGAACTATACATCTAGGGAAAATTAATTTTGTGCCTTTCAAAACTAGATGGTATATCCAATATTGGAAAGTCTAGGTGCCAACATGAAAAGGTTACCAGTCAAGGTCCTGCAGTGACTAAGACCTTGTGATTTTGTTGATAAGTGGACTGGTGATCATAATTGGGGTGATTTCTATTATCACAACAATTTTACTTTGGTAAGAGTTTATGGTTTCTCTCAACCATCTCACATACTACCATACAGAGTGCCACCTAGGATTGCAGTCATGGAGTTCCTATGGCAACTCATGCTAACAGATAGGGAGCACCTTTCTCCACACATGAAAGGAACATTTACTCCTCGGCAATTCATTGCCTATGATTTCATAGTTGGAAAGAGGGCATATGACCCTGTAAATGTATGGCTGAGACATTTTAGAATCAATGTATCCTTATATAGGTACATTGACATAGCATGGTTCATTAAGAATGCCAAGAAGCTCTTAACCCCTTTCATTCCTATCACCAAGGAACATGTCCAATGTCCTAAGGAAGACCTCATTAAGAATATTTTAGAAGATGAAGAGGTAATGAGAAGATCTCACAAGTATCAAGAGCTAATGAACTTACAGAAATAGTTGAAGAAGAAAGGAATCCCATTTGGGGCATATTTTCCTGATGTGCCCTATTTAGAAAGATTGGATAAGATGATTGAATCTTATGCCAAAATATAAAATCAACTAGAAGAACATATAGAAGATAAGGACAAAGGTCCTACTAAATAGTCATCTTCAGAATACAGTGATAGAAGCTATTCAGTACACATCCCGCCACCTATGGATTAGCCACCTCAGAATGAGGAAAATATAATTGACTTGACAAAAGTACAAGAGGTTGAGGTAGCTCTTGAGACCCCAAGGAACAAAAAAATTGGAAACAGGGGAGCCTTCTAAGGAACATAAGAAGAAAAAGGATAAAGTGAGTGCATTGTTTACTGGAATAGGGGCATATGATCATTAGCTAAGGAAGCTTATTAGAGAAGGCAAGAAGAAGAGAGAAGACACAAATGATAATGTAGAAATGCCTCTCTTATTGTGTCAAGATGAAAGAGAGTTGCAACAACAAGAATTATTGAAGGATGATGAATTCATCAAGACCAAAGAATTTAAAGATTTTCTTATTTGGGTCAAGAAACAACAGGTAGGGTCCCAACTACAACTGGTAGGAGGAGAAGCAATAATGAATGAGGCCTTATAAGCACTTCAAGCTTATGATCTTGAGCCTGAAAATATGACTCCTGACAAAGCTAGGAAATTGGTGAAGTCTAGTGGGATGCTCCTAGTTGAAGGATGGGATCTGAAATTTGCCTTTATCATTGATCAAATAAGAAGGCAACTAGACATCAAGTTCTCATTAGAGACACAAATAGGAGACATGATAAAAGGGTGCGGGTATGATGCTCAATCTAAAATGTTAGCAATGTGGGCCTTGGCTCCAAAGGATCAGAAACCATATCTGATTAATTATCAGGAGAAGATGGAAGAAGACAAGATAATATGGTCAATTCACAACACTGGTGACCTTGATATATCCCAAGCCTTGACACATTTTGCAAGGCTAAATGAAGCAAAAATAGAACAACTCTCAAATAGGTATAAGAAACTATTTGATGATGCTAGCCTAATTGTAAAAGATAGGGAGATATATTTAATAAAGATCAATGCCTTAGAAAATTTGATAGTAGAATTGACTCAAAAGCTGTAAGAGATGCTAGAGCCTACCCCTGAGCCACCAAAGTAGACTAAAGAAGAGCCCAAGGATGTTGTGGATGTTGAGAAAGAAGCAAATTAGAAGAAGAAAGAATAGAATAGTGTGGCTTTAGAAGCCTTTCTAAATATTTTACAACATAGAATTGATATTTAAAAGGATAAAGCTGACTTGGTACATGGTGCTTACAATAAGTTGCCCAGTTTACAAGGTGAGGTAACAAGTTTTGTGTCAATTTTGAATCCATTCTATGCTACTTGGTCAGTTAGGACCAGTCTATTTGAGAGGCTTGCATCCCTATAGCCATTAAGGGTAGACCTAATAGAGATTGTCACTTAGGTAGGTGAGGAGCTATATCAGATTGGGGTGACCTTGTCCTTTTTCAAGGGCAAGGAAATTCAGATAGAGACTAGAATAAATATGTTTGGGTTATATTTCAATAAGTTTATTCCCTCCATAAGAATAGAGGATGATCAGATTAAGTCAGTGGATGTTTGTAGGAATTAATTCAATTCATTATTGCCTAGAAAAGAGGCATTCATATATGATACTGCAGAGTTAGATATGGGGGCATTCAATAAGACCCTGGATGAAGCATTTAAGGCTGAAATAGACTTCAATAAGTTTGTAACATATGTCAAAAGCATAATAGATGCTAGATGGGAAAATCAAAAGACACTATTGGGAAATATCCAGAGCTTTAATTGGCCTACTAAGGAAAAATTTGCAGCATGGGATCTTCTGAAAAAACCAAAGAAGAAGAAGACTACAAACATTGATTTGGATATACTTGATGCAGAGTAGGAGGAAACCTGGAACCTGATCTCAGAGCATAGGGAGGTTAGCTATCTATAAGATTAGTGTAAATTAGCCATGGTGGAAGTCACTAGGTCTCAATACAAGTATTGGAGGCTATCATGAACACATGCAGAAAAAGGTGCCAGCAATCACAAGTAATTGAGATCAAATATGATTTCATTCTTCCTTTTTGTCTTTCCACTGCTTGGAGCAAAATGTATTTTTGTCTTTTTATATCTTTTAGGGTTAGCTTTTAAACCATCCAAAGCTTGTTGCATCCTTACCTCTTAAGAATTCCAAGATGGTTTAGACTATATATAGCTGATTGTAACCTTTTTCTTGATAGATGATGGAATATAATTACAAGGTAGACTACTAAATTTTATCTGAGCCTCTGTACATTTTGGTCTATTGAATGTATTTTGAAGCAGTACCACATTAATAAAATACATTGCAATTTATGATTCATATCTTTTTTTGTCTCTATATATTTCTATTCTAGCTTTTATATGTTTAATTTGCAAGGCATTTAAATATATCAATTACAAGGTGATTGTGCAGTCATTTGTGAGTTCCTTCAAGGAAGGAATAAGTCTTACAGGTGATCCCAAAAAGCTAATCATTAGTATTAGGATCTAATAACAGGGGCGTGGGAGTGAAAGGATAGTCTGTAAGGCATTCTATCTGAATTGTATGTGTTTATGTTAATCATTAATTATGGATTTGCATTTGATATTGACTCATTGCCCATAGGATTAAGCACTGGTTTATGGTTTGGAAAATAGTTTCTCATCATCTAATATTTAAAAAAACCAATTAATCATTTACATTTCAGTCATAAAAGTATATCTACTTTCAAGTAATTATATTATAGGATACAATTCAGTTTGCTGATTCCTTAAAGAGTGAATCACTAGATTAGTCCTCCTACATTCAAATAACTTCAAAAGGAAGAAAATGAGAACTTTTATTTCACTGATGTTTTCCATTGTTAAGATCATAATCCAGTTGGTAAAACTCTATATCAAGTTAATTTTTGTCATCTGCAAGGTGTTTTATAAATTGATACAGTAAAAATAACTAGAAAATTAGTGAAATCATAAATCCACCATAACAGATACTGAAGAATCAGTAATAATTCAAAGGTACACCCACCTTGGTTTGTGGAACCCTAAGTAGAAGGAGGAAATAAAATTATTCCTCATCAATTAGGAATTTCTCTTGCTTGAATCTGTAATTGGGCATCATAGAGTTAAACAAATATTCAAGTATTTGTGGTTAAACAAGAAAATCCCTAACAGAAGAGACACCCAAATAGACACCTATGCCTACACAAGTCAAGAAATTGTTGGATCAGTTCTAAGATATCATATGTGGTGGGAAACTAGCTAAACTACCTCCAAAAAGAGAAATCATTAGATTGATTTTGTTCCATGGGCATCATAGCCTAAAAAAGCTACTTACAAGATGACACCAGAACAAAAAAAGGAGATTGCAAGGCAAGTCCAAGAAATTTTGGACCAAGGTCTGATCAAAAAAAGAATTAGTCCATGTGTTGTTCCAGTGGTTTTGGCACCCAAAAAGGGAGGTAAGTAGAGGATATGTATTGATTTTAGGGTAATAAATAGGATAACAATTAGGTATAAATTTCCTATTCATAGAATAGAAGACTTGATGGATTATCTTGGGGGTGCTAAGTACTTTTCAAAAATAGACCTTAAGAGTGGATATTATCAAATTAGGATGAAAGAGGGGGATGAGTGGAAGTATTCCTTTAAAACCGTAGAGGGACTCTATGAGTGATTAGTAATGCCATCCAGGCTTACAAATGCACCTAGTACATTTATGAGGGTTATGAATGAAGTCCTAAAAGACTATATAGGTGTGTTTGTAGTATTCTACCTAGATGATATCCTCATTTTCAGTAAAACCAAAGAGGAGCATATGAAACACATAGAAATTGTGTTGAAGAAACTCCAAGAAGAGAAGTTAACCATTAACCTTGAGAAAAGTGAGTTTATGAAACAAGAACTTATCTATTTAGGATTTGTAGTTTTCCAAGGTAATCTAAAAATGGATAAAAGCAAATTTAAAGCCATCCTAAGCTGGCCTAATCCTAGGACAGGGACTGAAGTGAGAAGTTTCCATGGGTTGGCACAGTTTTATAGGAAGTTTATGAGAAGGTTTAATTAGATTTGTGCACCTATCCTAGATAACATAAAGGTCGGAGTTAAGACCAAGTTCATATGGATGGACCAAGGAATCCAATGAAGGATTTGAAAGATTAAAGAAAGAAGTGGCTACCCAACCCATTCTAGTTTTACCAAGTTTTGAAAAAAAATTCATTGTAGAATGTGATGCTAGTAACATAGCAGTGGGTGCAGTCCCAAGTCAAGAAGGAAGGCCAATAGCCTTCTTTAGTGAAAGGTTAAATGAAGAAAAGTCTAGATACTCATCCTATGATTTGGAGCTTTATGCATTGGTCCAAGCTCTTAAGAAGTGGAGGAACTATCTATTGCCTAAGGAATTTGTTGTGTGCACAGACAACCAAGCTCTAAGCTACATTAACACACAAGAGAAGCTCAGTTTGAGACATATAAAGTGGCTGAAATTCCCACAATCATACACCTTCACAATCAAGTATAAGAAAGGAGTGAACAACAAAGTTGTAGATGCACCTAGCAGGAGGTTGCTCACAGTCCAAGAAATCAAGTTGCAGAGCATACGAGTGGAAGAATTCAAGGATCTATATGAAGGGGATGCAGATTTCTCAAAGATTTACAAGGTATGCACTAATTTTGATAACCATTTCCATAGTGAGTATGTTGACTACACATTATAGAATGGACTATTGTTTAAAGGTAAACATTTATGTGTTCCAAGGGGATCCATGAGGGAAAACCTCATCCAAGAGAAACATAAAGGCATTTTGAGTGGGCACTTTAGGTTAAATAATACCCTATATCTAGTGGAGAGATTTTATTATTCGCCCAAAATGTAGAAGGATGTAAGGAGGTATGTTGAGCAGTGTGGGATATGTTAAAAATAAAAAGGAACATATTCAAATGTAGGGCTCTATCAGCCATTTCCCATCCCTAATAGGCCTTGGGAGTGCATAAACATGGATTTTATAGTGGGGCTACCTAGAACACCAACTGGTGTGGATAGTGTGTTTGTGGTAGTAGATGGGTTCAATAAAATGAGTCATTTTATCCCTTGTAAGACAACTCATGATGCCATTCATATTTCCCACCTTTATTTAAGGAAATTGTAAGGATACATGGTTTTCCATCTAGTATTATCTTAGATAGGGATGTAAATTTTATGCGGCACTTCTAGAAAACAATTTGGAGGAGATTGGGAACCAACTTGGCACATAGCTCTACTTATCATCCTCAAAAGGATGGACAAATAGAGGTAATTAATAGAGTTCTTGGAAATTTTTTAAGATGTATAACTAAGGAGTATGGGAAAGGATGGAACAAGTCATCCCTCAAGCAGAGTTTTCCAATAATGACAGTACAAACAAGACTACATGTAAGAGTCCATTTGAAGTTGTGTATGGGTTACATCCAAGGGGCGTTCTTGAACTTAAGGACTTAAAAGGTTATGAAGGGATCAGTGGACATGCAAATGAATTTTCTTAGTCTATGAGAGAGGTCCATAAGAAGGTGAATAGGACATTAATGGAGGCCAATCAAAAGCTTAAGGTTAAGGTAGATGAAAGTAGAAGATACTTATAGTTTTAAGTAGAAGATTTGGTGATGGTGTTTTTAACAAAGTCAGACTACAAAAAGGAATACCAAGAAATCTTCAGATGAAGAGGATTGGCCCATGTAATTTTTTGGCTAGGTATGGCCCCAATTCCTAAAAAGTGGATTTACCCAAGGAGATGTCCATCTCTCCTATCTTTAATGTGAAGGATTTGATCAAATACAAAGGCCCTAATGTCGCAGAAAAGGAGTACAGTGCAGACATGGTAGATGATGTGGAAAGACTTGGTGTACCTATCTAAACTAATCCCCAAGATGAAAGGATTCTAGATTATAGAGTGAAGAAGAGGACTAGGTACAAAACCTACATGAAGCATCTAGTCAAGTGGGAGGACCAAACTGAATCAAAGGATATTGGAAATGAATATAATAACTAAGAGGGGGGTAGGGTGAATCAGTTATTCCATAAAAAAATCCCTATCCCTTAGATGTATTAAGCAATATATCACTATCACTCGGTCAATTAAGATATTTTGTTGTAACTCAGAGAATAAAGCAATCTTAAGATATTAAATGTAATTATCCTTTAGTGATTATGTGCAGAAACATAAAGCATGAAATAAATAACATGTACATAGATGAAACCAAGATTTAACATGGAAACCCAATATGGGAGAAACCACCAATTTAACTAGTTTCTTTTTTTCACTCTTCTAAAGTAAGTCCTGTTAGGAGCCAACCCTGTTAAAGGTTACAAAAACACATTGCTAGGTATGATCCTGTTAGAGGATTTAAAACACCCTGTAAGGAGTGCTCTTGTTAGAGGTCTTCAGACACTTCAATATAGAAATGCTACCTTGTGAGAGGATTTACAAAATAGACAGTTAAGTCTACTCTGTTAAGAGATTTAAGATCACTGATATAATTGTTAGAGAGTAACAATGAATTAACCTGTTTGTGTAGGCAACTATCTTTACTGATTCAGATCTTTGTTCTCTCTTCAAACTAGATCCTTACTGATCAAATATTATTTTGCAGCTCTAAAGGTTCTGTCCTTAATTAGAATCCCATCTAATTTCACCTTCACTCTTCATATCACAAAATTTCTCATTTACAAATTCACTTCCACACATTCAAGTTGGCTTGAATACCTTTCCAAATAAACAATAAAACTTAATTTTGTCAGTTGCGATTAACCAATTGTACATAAAATGTAAACCATTGTTAGTCGGATGATACTAAATGCACAACTCGGTTAACATCAAACTTTCTTTGTCGCCTGAGTGGACTCGGTCAATACAAAAATTCTTCAATACTCAACTAAGCTTGGTCAACATTGAAAATCCCATGTCATGTACTAATTGTGCTCGGTTTGGATGTAGAAATTTGTGTAACATCACTACATAAGTGTATATACATGTGTAACATCAATGACAATACACAATGAATAATTTTCTTCAACAATCTCCCTCTTTGGCATTGATGGAAACACAATATGTCATAATACAAAGAATTATAGAGCAACATAAAACTTTCTTTAATGTCCTTAGCTTCATTCTCATTCTCATCCAAAACTCCCTCTATCATCAATCTCTGTTTCTGATAAAATTTCTCGCTCTAATTTTTTTCTCTGGTACACTGAATTCTTTCAACTATCCCTCAAATATTTCAATTCTCCCTCAAATAATTTATTTTGTATAACATCATTAAACTCTCCCTCTTTGAAAACAAATGCCAAAGACTCCATCCAATACACTGTCTCTCTCTTTGAAGTTGTAATGTACCTTTTGTACTATTTCATATGCAATGATCTCTGACAAACCTGCATAACCTGATTGATCTTTATTGTAGCTAAGGTTGATGCATCACTAAACTATGTTTTAGTGAGCTTTAGTTAGGGGAATTACCCCTAGCTTTCCTCTAAGATACAAAAATTCATCCTTAGGTAAAGGTTTGGTGAATATGTCTGCAATTTGTTCTTTAGTATTCACATATTCCAACCTTACTTCTTTGTCTTGAACTAATTCTCTAGGGAAATGATACTTGATTGAAATGTTCTTAGTCTTAGTATGCAGCACAAGATTCTTTGAAATGTTAATAGCACTAATGTTATCATAGTAGATAACAAATAGCTCTTTGATTTATTCCTTCATACCTATTAATAAATATTTGAACCATATGATATTTGAACAATTTACTACTATAGCAACATACTCTACCTCTACTGTAGACTGAGATGTGTAGTTCTATTTCTTGGTAGTCCAGGAGACTAATCTCTTTCCAAGAAATAATGCTCCACCACTTGTGCTCTTCTTGTCATCAACACTTACAACCCAATCAACAATAGTAAAAGTCTTCAAGTCAAAGCTTTCTTGTACCATAATCTATACTCTTTAGTTCCCTTAAGATATCTCAGAGTCCTTTTGATAGCCATCAAATGATTCTCTCTTAGAATAGCTAAAAATCTTGCAACAATATCAACTGCTAATGCAATATTAGGTCTAGTGTGAATAACATATTGCAGTTTTCCAATCATAGATATTTAGGTAGTCTGATCTACCTCCTTTGAATCATCATCCTTAGTCAACTTTTGTCTAGTACACATAGGTGTTCCAAATGGTCTAGAATATTCCATTCCAAATTTCTTTAGTATCTCTTTGATGTATTTAGATTGAGTAATGTAGATATCGTCCTTCATTTGATGAAATTGTAAACCAACAAAGAATCTGATTTCACCAAACATAGACATCTCAAATTCCTTACTCATTGCTTTGCTTTAGAAAATGCTTTACATAGGTCATCATATCCAGTGAATAATATATCATCAACAAATATTTTTGCTAACACTATTTTGTTCTAAGGTCCTTCTTTGATGTACAAGCTACTATTATCATTAGTTCTTTGAAATCAAATACTTAATAGGTAACCATGTAGTCTTTCATAACAAATTCTGAGCACTTGCTTCAGTCCATATAAAGCTTTGTGTAGTTTGCAAACCAAATTTCTTCTGTTAGGATCAAAAAATCCTTCAGGTTACTCATATATACTTCCTCTTCTAGAATTCCATTCAGAAATGCAAATTTTACATCCATTTGATATACTTTGTATCCTTTATGTGCAACATATTCCAGAAGAGTTTAGACTCCTTCAAGTCTTGAAATAGGAGCAAATGTTTCTCCATAATCAATACCCTCTTCTTGAGCATATCCTTTACAAACTAGTCTTTCCTTGTTTCTAGAAACTTCACCCTTTTCATTCAACTTGTTTCTAAAGACCCACTTGGTTCCAATCACATTCTTGTCTTTTGGTCTAGGCACGAGGGTCCATGTTTTGTTCTTCTCAATCTGCTCAATTTCCTCATTCATGAATTCTATCCAAATTTCATCATTCAATGCATCTTTAATAGTTCTAGGTTCAAATTCACTAAGAAAACATGTACCTTTAAATTTGTTCCTTGTGATTACATCTTCTGTTTGATCTCCAATCATTTTCTCAAGTGCGTGATGCCTTCTGACATATTTAGCAAGTGTAGGTTCCTTTATTCTTGATTCTGGGCTTGCTCAAATAGGTTCACCATGCTCAAACATTCTATTATGTTCTTTTGTCTGATACTCAGCTCCCACTGTCTGAGACTCAAGTTCCTTTGTCTGTGACTCGGGTCCCTGTGTCTGAGACTCGGTTTCCTCTACTGGCAACTCAGGTTGCCCTATCTGTAAAAAAATTTGCACTGACGAATTCAATGGCTAACATGGTTGCTGGCCAATCACCATTGCTTGTGTCTTAGGAATAGAATCAGGTTCATACTACACAAATTTTATGTAGTCTTCAGGTTCTTTATTGCTCTGTTCTTCACTTCTCTCTCCAAACTCATCAATCTTTACATGCACACTTTCTATAACTTTATGAGTAGCCATATTCAGACATTTGTATGCTTTTCTTTTGCTGGAGTATCCTAGAAATATGCCTTCATCTCTTTTAACATCAAATTTTCCATTTCTTACTTCCTTAAATATGTAACATTTACTTCCAAATACTTTGAAATAACAAACATTGGGTTTATAGCCATACCATAATTCAAAAGGTGTCTAATTAGTACCTTTCTTCAATTGAACTCAATTCAAGGTGTGTACTACAATACTGATAGCCTCCTATTATTTTTCTACAACATTATTTTCAATCATCAAGGCTCTTGCATAATCCATAATGGATCTGTTCCTTCTTTCTTCTATACCATTCTATTGTGGAGTACCAGGGGCAGATACCTATCTTTTGATTCCTCTTTCATTATAGGATTCATTGAACTCATTAGAAATGAACTCGCCTCCTCTATCAGATCATAGGCATTTTAGTTTCTTTCTAGTTTCCTTCTCAATTCTGGCAAGGTACCATTTGAATTTTTGAAAAGCTTCTATTTTTTCTCTGAGAAACATAACAATCACCATTCTTGAATGATCATCTACAAATAGAATTTATTATCTTTCTCTAGTGTAACTTGTTCCAAATGGTCCACACAAATTATTATGTACTAACTCCAAGACTTCTTCAGTATTATAGTTCTTTCTCTTGAAACTAGATTTTCTCATCTTCCCAATTTGACATTGTTTACATAAAGCTAACTCGGGTTTCTTTAAAACATGAATACCTCTTACTCTTATGTTATTTTTTATGTTGACCAGATTATCGAAATTCACATGACACAACCTTTTATTCCATAGCCAAGTCTCTTCTACTTGGGCAATAAAAAATGAAATTTCAGTGAGATCAAGATAGAATAAATTACCTTTTGTTTGCCTGCCAGTTTTGACTAGGTTTCCCTTACCATCCAGGAGCTTGGCCTTACCATTCATGAATTAAACCTTGAAACCAATGTTATTTAGTTGCACTACACTCAGTAGATTATTCCTTAGTCCTTCAACCCAATAAGCATTATCACACTTGATTCCTTCAGTTAGAGTAATATAACCTTTTCCTTTCACATAGCAAGGTTCATCATTCCCAAAACTAACACTCCCACCATCATAGTGTTCAAGATGTTCAAATTTGGTCTTATCACCAGTCATGTGATGAGAAAAACCACTATCAATTATCCATGTGTCATTTTTACCAATACTTGGGAAAAGTGTTGTCTTTCATCTTCTTCATTATCCTACTCATCCTTAATAGCAATGTAAACCATCTCATCTTCATTTTCATCACTATCAGAATCTTTAGCAATATAACAAGTTTTCTTACCTTTGTCCTTGTAGCTCTTGTAGTTCTTGAAATGTTTCTTACCTTTGTCCTTGTAGCTCTTGTAGTTCTTGAAATGTTTCTTACCTTTGTATTTTTTAAACTTTTTCTCATCTTTGTCTTCTTTGTTCGGACACATGGAAGCAATGTGACCAACCTCATCACATAAAAAGAAAATCAATGGTATTCTTCCTTTGTACTTTCCTTTGGAAGCTCTCTTTGCAAGTAATGCTTAAATTATCTCTAGATCTTCATCATCATATTCATGATCACTATCACTTTCAATTTGTTTTCCTTTTGAGTTTCTATCCTTCTTACCAAGGTTTAGTTTAGCTTTGAATGCAGACTCAAAATTGCTAGGATTAGGAGAATAATTGTCAAAATTGTCCATTTCAAAAGTTGACAACCCTCCAATCAATGCATCTAGGGATATATCATTGTTGCACCTTATCTCTTCAATAGTTGAAACTCTAATTGCATAGATAGGAATTAAAGTTCTTAATACCTTACTAACCACTATTTCATCTTCAATTATTTCACCTGCAGCTTTGATGGCACTGACACTCTTGTTGATTCTTTCACTGTATTTTGTAATGTCTTCTCCTTCTTTCATTTTCATCAGATCAAACTGACCTCTTAGAATCTCTTCTTTGGCTCTCTTCACATTGTCATCTCCTCCATGAATATCTTGTAGTTTCTTCCACATATCATAGGCAGTAGGGCAGTCCTTGACTTCATCAAATTTGTAATAGTGAGTGAGGAAGCTATATCAATCATCAAGATATTATGATGTTTCATGTCCACCATTTGATCCATAGACATAGCTCTCAGTGATTCCACATACTTGTTATCTAGGAATTGAAAACCTGTATCTCCAATAGTAAATAGATGTAGCCTCATCAACTCTTTCCATACAATAAAGTTATCTTTGTTTAGCTTGGGGATCTCCCTTCTGTAAGACATCTCTGATCTTTATCTTAGGCCTTGAAACCTTCCTGAAAGCACCAAATAGCTCTAATACCAATTGTTGGAAATAAATAGAATAATTAAGAGGGGGGGTGAATCAATTATTCCATAAACAAATCCCTATCCCTTAGATGTCTTAAGTAATATATCACTGTCACTCTGTCAAATAAGATATTTTGCTATAACTCAAAGAATAAAGCAATCTTAAGATATTCAATGTAGTTATCCTTTAGTAATTATGTGCAGAAACATAAAACAAGAAAAAAATAACATGTACACAGATGACACCAAGATTTAACGTGGAAACCCAATATGGGAAAAACCACCAATGTAACTAGTTACTATTTTTCACTCTTTTGAAGTGAGCCGTGTTAGGAGCCACCCTGTTAAAGGTTACAAAAACACACTTCTAAGTGTGCCCTGTTAGAGGATTTAAAACACCCTGTAAGGCATGGCCTTGTTAGAGGTCTTCAAAAACTTCAATATAGAAATTCTACCTTGTGAGAGGATTTAAAAAAGACTGTTAAGTCAACTCTCTTAAGATATTTAAGATCACTTCTATAATTGTTAGAGAGTAACAATGAATTGCCTTGTTTATGTAGGCAACTGTCTTTGCTGATTCAGATCTTTGTTCTATCTTCAAACTAGATCCTTAGTGATAAAATATTCTTTTGCAACTCTTAATGTTTTGTCCTCAATCAAAATCCCATCTGATTTCACCTTCACTCTTCATATCACAAAATTTCACATTTGCACATTCACTTCCACACATTCAATCCAAACTTGACCTTTTGTATATATGATAAACCTTGTCAAGTCAGCTTGAATACCTTTCCAAATAAATAATAAAACTTAATTCTGTTAGCTACAATTAGCCAAGTGTACATAAAATATAAACCATTGTTATTTGAATGACACTGAATGCACAACTCATTTAACACCAAACTTTCTGTGTCGCTCGAGTGGACTCGATCAATATAGAACTTCTTCAATACCCGACTGAGCTTGGTCAACACTGAAAATCATATGTCATGTACTAATTGTGCTTGTTTTGGATGTAGACATTTGTGTAACATCACTACATAAGTGTATATAAAAGTGTAACATCAATGGCAATACACAATTGAATAATTTTCTTCAATAGAGGCTACTTGGATAGCAAAGAGTAATTTAAAGAAATATGGCATCAGTTTGGAGTTGATTTCACCTTAGGTATCTTAACTTCTTGTTGCAAGGGGAGAATGGTTCAGAAGCACCTTAGGGTCTAGAGTGATCCTATACAATTTTGGCTTTTAGGTGGTTCTATCCAACCACAAGGAAAATAAGGAATAAAGATAAAGTCCCAAATTTTATGTGGTGTGTGTGTGTAAGTAGGAGTCTTTAGCGTCATGTCTTTGGTTTGATCCATTAGTTCTAGTCTCACTTTTTGCTTAAGACCTAGAAGAGTCAAAGTTGGTCAAACATTGATCAAAATACCAAAATGAAGGGATAGATGTTATTTTTTTCTTTTGAGTGATTTGGGATCCAATGGAGTGATTTTGGATCAAGTTGTGCAAGTTAGAATAGTAGGAACGAAAAATTACAAAAGTTGCTCATGCCAACTTTGCAAAGTTGTCATGCCAACATTTCTTAAAATATTGCATTTAGATTTAAATGGGTCCAAATACTGACCTTAGGTTCTAAGCACATGGGGATGAACTATATAATTTTAAACAAACCCTAATTGAGGGGTTGGTTGTGAGATTGTACAGGCTGACTTGGTAGAGACACTATTTTGTAACACAAAGAAGAATTTTTAGCCATCATCCACACCTAAATGTATTTAATGGTATAATTTTTTGAATGGAGGTTGTAGTGTTTTGTGAATAGAAACTTTGAGTGGATTTTTTTTTGAGAATTTTGTACATTTCTTTAGCTTCTTGTTAATTATTTTGTTTTCTCTACTTCATTGTCCTAAACAGTGGTAACCATGTAAATATGGCTCCTTCTAAAGTTCCCATGGTTTAATCTCTATGGCCACTTGGAATCAAGAAGGGAACTATGTATATAGTGTAAATATGGTTTTTGGGTTCATTTTATGTAGGGGAGCTATTTATACGAGTAGGCCCTAGGCGAGTACATAGGTATCCGACTAGGATTTTGCACATTTGTAGAGGCAAGAAGCCTTGTTTAATAGATTGGTTTGTTCCAATATCATGTGGGAGAGTGTAGGGGAATGTGACATGGTCATTTTTACGCAAGGAGAAGTGTAGAGGAGTCCATCAATGCACATGGTGAGACAAAAGAAGAAAGACTAGTCTACATCCCCAAGAAACCCTTAAAAATAGGGGTTTGCTGAAAGTCCTATGTACGGACACTTGGAGAAAACCAAGGCCTAAGAAATATTGAAGCCTAGGAAGATCTTAGAAGGAATCCAGAGTTGTTTTGGAGGTTTGTTAAGAGAAGTTTGGAGAAATTCCAAGATTACTAGTTTTAGGAGGCCTAATTGGGCTAAAAAGGCTACAAGGCCTAGAAACTAGGAAACTATGAACTCAACAGAGAATCTTTGACAGAACCTTGTAGAATGAACCAAGATTGATTGAAAGTGAAGGGGAAATAGTAAGACCACCTATTTTCATGATTATAACAACAGAGGAGAATAGTTTCCTTGATTTGACCTATGGATTCACAATGGATTTGTGAGGAGTTGATTAGTGTTTGAAGTTGTTAGAGATGTCTAATTAGAGAAGAGGAACAATAGGAGTGTCCTCTGATTAGGGTAGATCCAATTACCCTAGTAAGGTCATGGGAAAGGCCTTGAGGAGAGAAAGAAATCTCTTGTGAAGTAGATCTCCCCATCAATTTCACATTTAATATTTCACATTTCATTGATTTCATATTTCACATTTCATTCATTTCACATTGATGAACTATAACTGATTGAATGTTTGAAGATGATGAAGTTGATGATCACTGTAATGCAGAAAGCTAATGCAAGACATTAAATCAATTAATGTATTGTATTTTCATTGATGTCAACTTGATATGGTTTGAGTAATCATACACATATGGTCATAATCATGAAGAACAAAAAAGACAAAGTTTGTGTTATCAGGTGAAACACAAAAGTGCTGAAAACACCAAGTTACAGTGTAAACCGACAGACAGTGCAACCCAACGGATAGTGTAACCTGAGGACAATGAAACTTGAGAATTTATAGTGTTGCCCAAGAGAAAGTGATACCCAAAGCTAACTACAGGTGTCACTGGTAGGAACTAAAGTTGATGCCTGAGCTATCTACAGTAGTCACTGAGCACAACTGAAGTGTTGACCGATGAGAACTTAAGTTAGGAAAATGAAAAAAAGACTTAGCTGGCAGGAGCTAAAGATAGATTTAACTATTTGATTACATTGTTTTCATTGAAAAATTAAGAGATAAAGATAATAAGAAGATTTAAAGCATGTTTTATTTCATAAAACAAGGAGAGATTTTTGGAATTAAGACTAAAGAAAGCATGGAAAGGTTTACGGATCAAGAAGTGATCAATGAAGAAAACAAGAAGGGAAAGAAATAGTGAAATCATGTCTATAAAGAGAGAGACAAGTCATTCATAAAAATGGGGGAAGAATAAGAGAATCCTAAAGAGAATTCTGGTGAAGAAAGAAGTCTTCATACAGACCTGGTCATATAAGCTAAGGAAAAGAGCTAAATTTTTCTGTAGACACTGAGCAATAGAGAAGAAAACAACATTCACAGAGCAGAAAGAACTAGAGCAAAGGTATTAAAGAGAACAAGTGATCAGAAAGTTATTATGAGATTTCAATAGATTTAAACATCTACAAAATTTATTTGTATTTATGAACAGATCATATACTATTTCAATTTAACCATTGGATCATAAAGTTTCTTAACCTAGTAGGATCTAACCATCCTTTATAAATTGAGATACATCCCAAAGAGTATTAAAAAGTTTCTCATGAAGATAGCATAGTGAAATTCCAGATATCAAGTGACAAACTATTATATTCAAATCCTCTAACTAGGTCACACTTAACAGTGTGTTTGTAACCTCTAACAGGGTTGGCTCTTCATCGAGCTCACTTCAGAAGAGTGAAAATTTTGGGTTACCGGTCCTAAGTGGTTTTTCCCTTAATAGGGTTTCCACTTTAAAAATATATGTGCCAAATGTGTATATGGTTCATTGCTTTGATTTTTTCCTTTACACATTACAAAAACATGATTGATCGGTAAACACTAAGTTATTTACCGTATTTCGATAAATACTAAGACTGCTATTCAATAAAGATTAAGAATAAGGATAACAGTGAACTCCAAGTAGTAGTTATTTGAAAAGAAAGTTTAAAGGCATAATATTCTAGGACTGAAGATAACTAGATGTTTTATATTTGAGATATAAAGTTTTGGTTGGTTTATTGGATTAATTTTTGAGGCCACTGATTCACCCTCTCAGTTATTGTAAAAATTGGTATCAGAGCTTTCTGTGCCTAGAGAAGGAAGGTTTCAATACCTAAGATAAATATCACAAGATGAGAAAAAGGGATGTGCCTAAGTTGAACAAGGACAACTTTTCATCATGGAAAAGCAGGATAGGACTTCACTTATCAGGTGTTGGAAAAGATGTTGCTCAATACTTGGATAATGAATATGTGTTGCCTACTGGACCTCATACACTTGATCAATTGAGAGAAAGGAATGAACACAATTCTATGATTATATAAATTTCTTCCTCACTCTCCGATGATGAATTTGAAGATGTCAAATCATGCACCAATACAAAGAAAATGTGGGAAAAATGTGCTAAGAGCTAAAGCAGAAATCCTAAGAGGAAAGTTTGATGACCTAAGAATGAAAGAAGGAGAAAACATCACTTTGTAGAGTAGCAGAATCAAAGAGGTCATAAATTCTATACAAGGAGTTGCAGGTGTACTTGAATAATAAAGAGTGGTAAGTAAAATTCTTAGAACCTTATTGTATGTTTATACTATTAGAGCATCTTCTATACAAGAGATGAGAAAAGTAGCAAATAACAATGTTACTCGAGATAGTCTGATTGGTATACTTATTTCATTTGAGATGAATAACTTTGACAATAGTGTCTTACCATCTATTGAGTCTACATTCAAATCTTCTTTGAAAATAAGTAAATCAATTCATAAATACACTATGAGAAGTGATAGTGAAAGTGATTGTGATGATCAAGAACTTGATGAGATTGAAGCACTAATGGCTAGAAGATTGCAAAGAGGCAAAGGTAGATACAAAGGTAAACTACCACTTGTATGTTTTAATTGTAAAGAGATTGGACACTTTGCTTATAGATGTCCTAACAAAAGAAAAGATGACAGAAGTAATGATAGATCATATGAAAAGACATTTGATAGAGGTGATGACTGAGATTACTGAAGAAATCGACAATCTAAAAGAAGAGATAACCAAGACTACAAGGAAAAAGGAAAGAAAGCTTGTTACCTGGCTGAGAACAAAGCTGGAAATAATGACACCAAGTCTGATGAAGATATTGAGACAGTATTTGTTGCTATGAAGGATGATTCAGATGAAGAAGAAAGGTATGTAGAAACTGCACTCATATATAAGGTTAGCAAGAATGATTTCTAGATTATTGATAGTGGTTGTACTCACCATATGACTAGAGATAAGGAAAAGTTTGAAAATATTGAATATTATAATGGTGGATCATTAAGAATGGGTAATGACTCACCTTGTCCAGTTGAAGGTAAATGAACCATAATGTTGAGTAATCTGATCAAATGTGAAAATGCATATTGGGTGAAAGGGCTTAACTATAATCTATTGAGTGTTTCAAAGCTGAATAACATAGGACACCGAGTTGCATTTGAGAACAAAAAGGTAAATATCTTTAATGAATCAGGAAGGTTAATCGATACTTGTGAATAGACAAAAGGTAACCTATTCTATCTTGATAATATTAACACCACTTATTTAATGGCTAGAAATGAAGACATATGGTTGTGGCATAAAAAGTTTATGTCATGTGAATTTTGACAACATGGTTAGGATAAGAAATAAAATAAAAGTAAGAGGCTTACCAAGAATATCAAAACCTAACCATGTCATGTTTAAGAATTTTCAAAAAGGTAAAATGACAAAGTCTAGTTTCAAGAGAAAAACCTACACATCTAATGCTATTCTAGAATTAGTCCATACTAACCTATGTGGACCAATGAGAACAAAGAGCTACTATGGTGATAGATACTTTATTCTATTTGTTGATGATTACTCTAGAATGATGACTGCTATGTTCTTAAAAGAGAAATTGGAAGCATTCAAGATATTTAAATGGTATAAATCTATAGTTGAAAAGCAAAGTGGAAATGAACTGAAATGCTTAAGATCAGATAGAGGAGGATAATTCATTTCTAATAAATTTACTAACTTTTGTAATGAGCATGGAATTCAAAGAAATATTTATGCACCAAGAACACTACAACAAAATGGAATTAATGAAAGAAGAAACAAAACAATTTTTTATTGTGCCGGAACACTAATGATTGAGAAATGCATCACACAAACATTCTGGAGAGAAGCTATCAGTACTACAGTCTACACATTGAAAAAAGTTCAATTGAAGAAAGACACCAATATGACACCCTATGAGCTATGGTATGGATACACTCCCAATGTAAGTTACTTTAGAATTTTTGGAAGTCAATGTTATATTTTCAAAGAAGATAGAAATCAAAATCTTGACTCCAAAGGTGATGAAGGAATATTTCTAGGAAATTCTACCAAAATCAAGGCTTATAAATGTCTTAACAAATCCTCTAACAAAATCATTTAAAGTGAAAATGTCAAAATAGATGAATTTTCTAAGAAAAATGATGAGGAAAGAAGAAAAGAACTGGAAGACTACAATAGGTTTGTCTATAGTGAAAAACCTGACACTCTTCCCGAGCAACAGTGTATCGCTACCGAGCGACAGAACAATGCACCCGAGCATCAGGCTACAAACATTCAAAATTAGGAAATTACTCACAATGATATACCGAGTGATGAAGATCAAAATGAAGGTCAAGATGATGATTTGAATGATGAAAAAAGAGCTAAACCAATACTTACCAAGTATGTCAGAAGACACCATCCACATAACCAGATCATAGGAATCAGGAATGGGTTAGTGCTATGAATGAAGAGATAAAATAGATAGAGAACAACAATACATGGACATTAGTACCAAGACCAGATGACAAGAATGTCATTGGTACCAAATGGATATTTAGAAACAAGCTGAATGTGAATGGAGAAGTCACAAGGAACAAAGAAAGATTAGTATGCAAAGGGTATGTACAAGAAGAAGGTATTGATTATGGATAAACCTTTGAACCCATTTCTAGACTAGAAAGAGTAAGAATTTTACTTTCTTATGCTGCATTCAAAGGATTCAAGGTATACCAAATGGATGTCAAATCTGCATTCCTAAATGGAATAATAGAAGAAGAGGTATACATTGAACAACTAGATGGGTTTGTCAATCCTAACAAGAATAAAATGGTATGTAGACTACACAAAGACTTGTATGGATTGAAATAAGCACTGAGAGAATGGTATGAAAGACTTCACTCCTATCTCATAAGTATTGGATTTGTAAGAGAAAATGAAAATAGTAATCTATATTTAAAAGAAGATACTAATGATAATGTTCTGATTGCTGAAATATTTTTTGATGATATCATATTTGGAGGTAATCATATGTTATGTAAATTATTTGTTGATGAAATGAGCAAAGAGTTTGAGATGTCAATATTTGGGGAGATCAAATTATTTCTTGGTCTACATATTCTTCAACAAGATGCAGGCATCTACATCACACAATCCAAATACATCAAGGAAGTGCTGAAGATATTCAAGATGGAAGATTCCAAACTAGTTGGAACACCTATGGAAACCAGATGCAATTTGACAAAGGAAGACAAGTTAAGTGAGGTAAATCAGACCTTATATAGATCAATGATTGGAAAACCAATGTATGTTGTACATACTAGACCAGATATAGCACATGCATTTAGAATAGTTGAAAGATTCTTTGCTAATCCCAAGTAATCACACATGACTGATGTCAAAAAATTCTGAGATATTTAAAGAATACCGAGGAATATGGTCTCTCGTATAACAAAGAAGGAAAATTTGAGCTTCAAGTCTATACAAATGTTGATTGGGTTGGAAACTTAGATGATAGAAAGAGCACAACAGGAGGACCATTCTTTATGGGTGACAGACTTGTCACATGGATAAGCAAGAAGCAAGGATGCATCTCACAATCTACTGTAGAAGCAGAATATGTAGCTGCTACTACAAATTGATCTAACATTGCATGGATCAAATAATTACTGGAAGGTATGAATATTAAACTTCTTGAACCAGTGATTATCTATTGTGATAACACTAGTGCAATACACATTTCAAAGAACCTGTAATACCCACTCATATTTTTCTTTCAGTTTATGATGCCATACTCTTTTAGGTAGTGGTTTCAGTTGATTGGCCGAATTATTTTAGGCTACATTTCATGTGAGCTATTATTCTTTCATTTGATGGTGATTCATGATTATGATGTTATGGTTGATCATATGCATAGATAGATGTGATGATTTTATTATGATGATTATTACATGTTGATTTTAGAATGTGATGTACTTATCCCATACTTGCATGTGTATGGTTGTCTTATATGTGGATGTACTTGTTGATGTGTTGTCATGGTAGAGGATAGAGATGTAGTTACTTGCCTTAGTGAGATCCACACGTTCGATCGATCCCTATCATTTTTTGTGATATTATACTGTATGTACATGCGTGTTCTTTTGATGACAGATTTGCAGGTACAGAACATCGTCTTCCCTGAAATGGTAGGAGTGAGCGTGCCCATAAATATTCATCTCAATGGTAAAGAGGGGAAGTAACATACAGATTCAAAACACTAACCTAAGCCTAATAATCCTAATGTTGGATGAGTTTCAGTTTGTCTACCCTATCTGGATTCGTCTAGTTGAGAGGAATTTGAATACCCCTTCCTTGAGTATGTTTGTTTTGCTTGTGTTTGCCTTCAGGTGATTTATTGCGTTATTGAGTGATTTTCTCTATTTTATGATTTAATGGATTGTAGTTGAAATAAATATTTAATTATATCCTATGTTTATTTGAAATAATTAATTAAATTCAAATATTTGAATATTTTGATTTAATTAAGTATTTAATTGAAAATTAAAGTAAATATATTTTTATGATTAATTAAATGATTAAATATTTGGTTGCATGTATTATTGTGACATAAATATTTAATTTATTTAGTTTAATATTTTATTAATTACATGTACATGAATGTGTTGAAAAAGTATTTTCAAATTCAAAATCTCAACTAGAAATTAGGAGTCAAAGTTGAGTTGTGGCAAAAAAGGATATTTTAATTATTTAATTTGGAATTACTTTTAATTTCAAGTGGAGTATTTTTAGGGATTGATTTGGGAGTTGTCATGATGGTTTCAAAAATTAGGAGAAGTTGATTCTCTTTAGGAGAAATCTCCTCTCATTCTCTCATAACAAGTTTTTAGGTGAATGCATTTTTGAAAGAGCTTTTTGGTGTTCTTGGATTTTGGAGAATTGGGGATTTTTGTGGTTGCTTGTTGGATTGGAGATTTGTGTGATTTCTTGGTTGCTTGTACTTGGATATTCATGGATTTCAGATTTGTGGTTGAACCGGGCTTGGAGGTTTTCAAATTTTCTACCTTTTTCAAAGGCACATTTCGTCAGTTTCTAGCATTGGAATCAAGGTAGGTTTTGTGTTTCTTACATTGTTTCAATTTTGCAAATATGAGGTTTTCAATGTTTGAGTAGATGCATGTTTGATTTTTTGGCTTTTAGATGAGTTATTAGCATTTCTGTGATTTTGGGTATCTAGAAAACCCTTAGATTTGTTATTTTAATTATTTATTATTACTTGGCATAGTGCTGTTATGCTGGCAAATTTTTGTGGAAAAATTACCTCTAGAACTCTTAGAAATCAATAAATTAGTTTGCCTATAGTCTAAACTATAGAAGGGAGAAAAAATAAATCTAGGAATGAGAATATATTCCCTTACAAATTAATTTGTTTGAAAAAAAAAGAACTCCCTGGAAAAGATACAGACTTTGAAAATATTTCACCCGTCAAAAATAAAAATTGCCCAGAAAGGACAAAAATGCATTTCCCTTTCTTTTATTTCCATTTTTGAATATTGTAAAAAATAATAATAATAAAACACTTATTATTATTATTAGTACATGGGATTTGTTTTTCTTTGAAAAAAAAGTATAAAAAAAAATTTGTTATGAAGTTGGGGGTGGGGGCCACCACATCTCCCTATCCCCCCATGCGGCATGGTACCTCGCAGCCTGCACAGTGGGGCGACAGAGCCTGCAGTACCCCACTGTTGTCAGTGGGGCCGCCGGGGGTCTGCGGTACCCCACTTGCAGGGGAGCTTGCAGGTGGTCCCCGCGGTGACCACCGCTTATGCAGTGGCAGACCCCATAGATGGGTAGGTAGAAGGGAGGGGTGGGTTCCACGGGAACCCCCCCAATGTTAATAAATTTTATTTATTTATTTTTAAACGTTGGTTAATAAATTTTGGTTTTAAAATAATTTAATTTATTTTTAATATTAGTTTTAATTAGTATGTTTAATATTAATTTTTAATTAATATGTTATTATTAATTTTTAATTAATAAGTTTATTAATAATTTTATTTATTATGTTTATGATTAATTTCATTTAACATGCTTATTGATTAATTTTGATTAATAGACATCGTTTAAATAAGAGTATTTAATATTGTATTTTTTTTAAAAAAAATTCTTGATTATCTAGGGACATCAGGATTAGTTAAATTAATTTGATTTAATTAATGATTATTTTGATTAGATTATTTAAATGCTAGAGGTAGTGTTAAATAGATTTAATTTAAATGACATTATTTATTTCAGATTAAATTATAGATCTAGTTGGTTGAATGGAAATTATAATTGAGATTAATTGTAAATGGTTTATGCTTATAGTTTATTTTTCAGTTATTTAGGACGTTTCATTCTATTCATTATTCTAAGTTACCTTTTGCATAAATGTGTTATTATCGGGGCATTAGATGTTTAGCATTTCTATTATAATATGGCGTGTGTGTTTTATGCTATTACCCTAAACTGACCATGTAAACCCTTTCGATATTGTTATCTGATTGTGTACCTATATGTGACCGTTCCTGATGTGTGGGATACCAAATTTGGGTATACTTGGGTTGTGGCCTATGCTAGATCTTAGTAGGTTCCATGAGCCTAGGGTAGGTTGCCTAGATGTGTAGTAGGGGGTGGCTTGCAATAAGTTCTATGTCTGTAAGTGACTACCAGATTTATGATTGTAGAGTTTACTTAATAAGTGATAACTAAATACATACTGAGAGATATTAAAATAAAATAATAAGACATGTCCTCACCCATGCTTGAGTGCTAGTATAGACTAAGATGGTGTAGAGAATATGTTAGTCACCTGGAGAGGTACCTGGCATAGTGAGTGGCCTTGTCAGTTTGAGAGGTCATTGGCTCCGTGTATGGTCACTTGAGTGCCAGAATCCATATGGATTGCTAGGACAAGACTTAAGGGTAAGACATACATGATGACACCTTCCTTTACATAGTCTAGATATCCTATGATTGTTAGTTGCCTCTAGATTAGTGAGTCTTACCTTTCATGATGTGTAGTACACTTGGATTAGAGAGCTATCAAGATCCCTAGCTTAGTGGTTATTCCCTATTGGTTTTGGATATCTGATTTGGGTTTGTTGTTATCTCCTCAGCATGGTGGGGTGGGCCTTTGTGGTTCCACACAGATGGGTGGTAGTGATTCTTTACCCATTGAGATTCGACGTCCTTGTATCAGATGCTTGATGGTTCTTTGCAGATGAGCTCATTATGTTTCTTCATTATTGATTATGTAATTTCATTATTGTAAATCTTGTATTAGAGTATCGCATGTGATACCTAATGTGGATATTGTATATTAAGTAGATTAGAGTGATTACCACATACCCTGTGACATGTGCAGTGGATGTGAGTTTATGGTAGTTTCATGGTTATCCATGAGGATTGTATTTATGGTTTTATAAGTTGTAATTGTTATATCTATTCAATTGGAATCTTTTGTTATATTGTTAGTTGTGTTTTACTTTAAGTAATTCAACATCATGGATCCCTTGAGTCATGTAATCTATGTGAGTATATGACATGTGTATAAATGGAATTTGCTTCCGCATTAATGTATGTCTCTTTATGTAAAATATTTAAGAAAAAAATTATTCAGCAAACATAGTATCATGTTCTAGGTTAATCTCTCTTGGGTTCCCTGGCTGGGCGCTACATCTGGTATCAGAGCCCTAGTTTCTACACTGGGAAATCTGGGAATTGTACGGTCATTAGGTTGTGTCTAGCTTGAACTTAAAACTAAAACATAGACATATAACACTTTTGTTTTTAGATTATTGCTTTATGGTTATAATCATTCTTTTGTTTATGATTCGAGCTATGTGGTGAGTTGTGTATCTATCTCTTTTTGTTTTAGGTATCATGCTTGACACAAGAGCCACTAGATGCCATGGTAGAGGTGGGTCTAGTTCCCATGGGAGAGGTAGGAATCCTAGCCCCTCCATGAGTGTCATGTAGGAGGTCGGTCAGCAGCAGGATAGAGGTGATTAGAGGAGAGAGAGTCGGGATGAGTCTGGGAAATGGATACTAGACATATACTTTAGGCTATTTTGAATCATCTTCCTAAGAGAGCCAGAGTTTAGTAGGATGTATCTCATCACTCCCATCATGAGGAGAGACAGAGGGAGATATCTAGGAGTGATGACATGTAACTGATTGAATGTTTGATAAAGTTAATTTGAAGATGATGCAAGACATTAAATCAGTTAATGGCTTATATTGTCATTGATGTCAAATTAATATCATCTGTATGATCATGTACATAATAAGAAAGACTTCAGAGAATCAATGGAACAAAGATTATGCTTTCAGTAATGCATAAAAGTCAAGTATTCACTAAGTGACAGACAACACCGACGAAGTGCACACCATCAATAAAGGCAAGGTAAAAGTCACAGTGATGCCCGACAAGTAGAAGACAGTGTTGCCCGATGAAGAAAAATCCAATGATGCCTGACAGATGGAGATCCTGAAGCTAACTAGAGTTACACTGATGGAACTGGAAGTTGTCACCGACGATGAACTATAGAATTGACTAACAGAATAGAGAGTTCAAAAAATGACAAAATATCTAGCTGGCAGAGCTTAAGGATAGACTTAACTGGTTGTTTTATTTGTCTTATTCAACCACAGTTAATTAATTGATTTAGAGAAGATTTATACAGTTGGCAAGAAGATAACTATGAGATAAATCATGAGTTACAGTCATAAATTAGATTGGCTGGATTATTTTTCATGGCAAGAATGAAGAATCAAGAATTAAGGAACATCATGTCTATATAAGGGACAAGCATAATTCATTTCTGCAAGCAATCAGATACATGTGGAGTGAATAGAAAAAGGATGTTGAAGAGAAACTAATGAAGGATAACTTCATATAGTCCTGATCAATCAAGCTGAAGGAGAGCTAAGGAATTATGCAAACACCAACAAACAATAAAGCACATCATCACATAGCAGAAAGAGAACGAATGGCAGCAGGAGAAAGCATAATTTATTACTAACAATTGGTAACAAAGCTTGTGTGCTTAGAAGGAAGGTTTCAAGACCTAAGCAAAGATCATAAGATGAATAGACGAGATGTGCCCAAGTTGAACAAAGACAACTTTGCTTCATGGAAAAGTAGGATAAGACTCCACTTATCAGGTATTGGTAATGATGTTACTCAATACTTAGATACTCAATATGTGTTGCCTATAGGACCATTGACAGTAGATCAGTTAAGAGAAAAGCATGAGCATAACTACATGGTTATAGAGCTTTCTTCCTTTCTCTCCAATGCTGAATTTGAAGATATCAAAGATTGCACAACTGCAAAGAAAATGTGGGACAAACTGAAGCTTGTACATGGAGGTGATACAAACGTTCTGAGAGCCAAGGCAGAAAGCCTTAGAGAAAATTTTGATGATCTCAGAATGAAAGAAGGTGAAAACATCACATAGTACAACACAAGAATAAAAGAAGTATTCAATGCTATACGAGGTGTTGGAGGTACACTTGAAGAGGAGACAGTGCTAAGTAAAATCTTAAGAACCTTATTACCTATATATGCTATTAGAGTTTCTGCTATTCAAGAAATGAGAGCAGTAGCAAACAATATAGTTACTCTTGATAGCTTAATTGGTAGACTGATTTCATTTGAGATTAATAACTTTGACAATATTGTCTTACCAAGTTTAGAGTCTGCATTTAAATCTTCTATGAGAATAAGAAAATCTAGTCAGAGACACTCATCTAGAAGAGACAGTGAAAGTGAAAGTGAAGAAGAAGATCTAGATGAAATAGAAGCATTCATGGCAAGAAGAATGCAAAGAGGCAGAGGTAAATACAAAGGCAAGTTACCACTTGTATTCTTTAATTGTAAATAGATTGGACACTTTTCTGCAAGATGTCCTAACAGAAGAAAATATGATAGAAGTGATGACAGATCTTTTGAGAAGAAATATGATAAAGGTGATAACAAAGATTATAGAGGTTATCGACGATCAGAAAGAAAGGATACCTGAGACTACAAGGATAAAGGAAAGAAGACTAGCTACCTAGCTGCTTGCAAAGAAAAAGATACTAACACCGAACTGGATCATGACTTTGAGATAGTATTTGTAGCTGTGAAGGATGATTTAGATGAAGATGAAAGGTATGAAGAAACTGCACTCATATCTAAATTTAGTAAGAATGATGTCGAGATTATAGATAGTGGCTGCACTCATCATATGACTAGTGACAAAGAAAAATTTAATACTTTTGAGTATTATAATGGTGGTATAGTAAGAATGGGAAATGATACACCTTGTCCAGTTGAAGGTAAAGGAACAATAATGCTGAATAACCTGATTATATGTGAAAATGCTTATTGGGTAAATGGATTAAATTATAAGCTGTTGAGTGTTTCTCAGCTGAATAATTTTGGTCATAGAGTATCAGTTGAAAACAAGAAGGCAAAGATCTTCAACGAATCAGAAAAACTGATTGGGACTGGTGAATAGACTAAAGGTAACTTATTCTATCCAAATGATACTAATCCCACTTGCTTGATGACTAGAAATGAAGACGTATGGTTGTGGCACAAAATATTGTGTCATGTGAATTTTGACAACATGATAAAAATAAGCAAAAAAAGAAGTGTAAGAGGCTTAGCGACGATGACAAAGCCAGACAACATCATGTGCAAAAATTGTCAAAAAGGTAAAATGACAAAGTCTAGTTTCAAAAGTAAAACCCATACATCTAATGATATTCTAGAATTAGTCCATACTAATTTATG
>MU223267.1:1128227-1152441 GCA_018584345.1 Thuja plicata
CTAGAATGATGACAGTCATGTTTCTAAAAGAAAAATCTGAAGCATTCAAGATGTTTAAATGGTATAAGGCTATGGTAGAAAAATAAAGTGGTAAAGATCTAAAATGTTTAAGATCAGATAGAGGAGGCGAATTTATATCAGATGAATTCACTAATTTTTGTAATGAGCATGGTATAAAAAGACAAGTTTCTGCACCAAGAACACCACAGAAAAATGGGATTGCTGAGAGAAGGAATAGATCAATAGTTGATTGTGCAAGAACACTGATGAAAGAGAAGGACATCACCCAAATATTCTGGAGGGAAGTTGTCAGCACTATTGTTTATACACTTAACAGAGTACAATTGAAGAAGGACACAAAGAAGACTCCTTATGAGCTTTGGTATGGTAAAACACCCAATGTAAGTTACTTCAAAATCTTTGGTAGTCAATGTTATGTCTTAAAGGATGATAGAAATGGAAAGCTTGATGCCAAAAGTGATGAAGGTATTTTTATGGGGTATTCTACCAAGAGCAAAGCTTTTAAATGTCTAATCAAGGATTCTAACAAAATAGTTGAAAGTGGAAATGTGAGGATTGATGAATTTGTAGAAAAGAATGAGATGGAAAGCACAAAAGAGCCAGAGGACTACAAAAAGTTTGTATACTATGAAGAACCCATAACTCTACCCGAGAAATAGTGCTTAAATCCAAAATAACAGAATGTTGCAACTGACGGTCAGAATGTTGTTACCGACAATCAGGATACTGATCAAAATAATGTACAAAGTAATGAAGATCAAGCTGATACAGAAAGAGTTGTACCTGTACTTTCAAGATATGTAAGAAGGAACCCTCCAAAGCTACAGATTATAGGAGATAAGAAATTTGGTACAAGAACAAGAAGTAAGTCTTTAAACTCAAATTGTTTAATTTGTGAGTTTGAGCCAAAATCTCTCAATGCTGCACTAGATAATGAATAATGGATAAGTGCTATGAATGATGAGATTGAGCAGATTGAGAAGAACAATACATGGTCACTTGTGCCAAGACTAGATGACAAGAATATCATTGGTACTAAATGGATATTCAGGAATAAGTTGAACGAGAATGGAGAAGTCACTAGGAACAAAGCAAGACTAGTATGCAAGGGGTATGCACAAGAGGAAGGTATAGACTATGGAGAGACCTTTGCACCCATTTCTAGGCTAGAAGGAGTAAGAATACTACTTGCTTATGCTACATACAAAGGATTCAAAGTATATCAAATGGATGTCAAGTCAGCATTCCCAAATGGAATACTTGAAGAAGAGGTATACATTGAGCAACTAGAAGGGTTTGTAGATCCAGACAAGAGGAACATGGTATGCAGACTTCACAAAGCCTTGTATGGATTAAAAAAAGCTCCTAGAGCCTGGTATGAATGATTTTATTCCTATCTAATAAGTATTGGATTCATAAGGACTAGTGAAAACAATACTCTTTATTTGAAAGAAGATACTGATTCTAACACTTTGATTGCTGAAATATTTGTTGATGACATCATATTTGGAGGCAATGACATGCTATGCAAATCATTTTCTAATGAGATGAGCAAAGAGTTTGAGATGTCTATGTTTGGAGAGATCAAGTTCTTTCTTGGTCTACAGATCATTCAACGAAGTGAAGGAGTTTTAATTACACATTCCAAATACATCAAAGAGGTCATGAAAGTATTCAAGATGGAAGATTCTAAACCATTTGGAACACTGATGGCTACTAGATGCAAATTGACAAAGGAAGACAAGTCAATAGAGGTAAATCAGACTTTGTATAGATCGATGATAGAAAAACTCATGTATGTTGTACACACTAGACCAGATATTGCACTGTTGCTAGATTTTATGCTAACCCTAGGGAATCACATATGACTGCTGTGAAAAGAATTCTAAGATATCTGAAGAATAATGAGGAATTTGGCTTATGGTATAGAAGAGAAGGCAAATTTGAACTTAAGGTGTTTACCGACACTGATTGGGCTGGAAATCTTGATGACCATAAGAGCACAACTAGAGGGGCATTCTTCATGGGTGACAAACTTGTCACATGGATTAGCAAGAAGCAAGGATGCATCTCTCAGTCTACTGTAGAAGCATAATATGTTGCTGCTACTACAAATTTCTCAAATATTGCATGGATCAAATAGTTGCTGGAAGGTATGCATATGAAGATCTCAGAACTAGTGGTTATCTATTGTGATAACACAAGTGCAATAAACATTTCCAAGAATCCAGTCATGCATTCCAAGACTAAACACAATGCAATCAAGTATCATTATTTAAGAGAACAAGTTTAAGAGAAAGAGGTGATACTTGAATATGTGCAATCAAAAGAACAATTGGCCGATATCTTCACCAAGCCACTGCCCAAGGATACATTTGAGTACTTGAGAAAGAGACTAGGGGTAAAACCCTTGTCTACCAGTCAGTAAAAGACTAAAGGTTGTATCGACCTATATATTTTTAGAATATCACTCATGTTGATGCAAGCAAAAAGGATGAACTTCAAAGCTACATCTATATACGGAAAGGTATATATCAGAACCAAGCACCAAAGCATATTGATTATTGTTGATGGATAAGGTAAATTCAAGGAATATATTATGGATAGAAGAAAATAGTTGTTTGACATAAATGTCAGATATCTGTGAGATATTTGTTTGGCATTGTTGTCAAAGGGAGAGAAAGTTTCCATATTATCACAGGCTTCAAAAGAAGAAAGATTATCCATTATCAGATTACTCCAACAGGGAGAGAAATTTTATGAAGAAATAATATACAAAGCGAGAGTTGCTGACAAGAGACAGAGACATCAAAGAACAAGAACAGTCAAGAGAGAAATTGACACAAAAGGAGAACACAACACATCAGAAGAAGATACATAGAAAACTGCAAGAATCAAATCTAAGCTAACACAGAGCTTACCGACGGTCAGACATTTTTATCAATTATCAAAAATAAAGTGTTTGGTAATTTGATGAATCTCAACATTTGTATTTCATATTGTATTAGAATTAGTATAGTGTGATAATATAGTATGTTGCCATCAATGCCAAAGGGAGAGATTGATGACATGTAACTGATTGAATGTTTGATAAAGTTAAGTTGAAGATGATGCAAGACATTAAATCAGTTAATGTCTTATATTGTCATTGATGTCAACTTAATATCATCTATATGTTCATGTACATAATACAAAAGAATTTAGAGAATCAATGGAAAAAATATTATGCTTTCAACAATACATAAAAGTCAACTATTCACTAAGTGACAGACAACACCGACAGAGTGCACACCATCGGTAAAGGCAAAGTAAAAGTTACAATGATGTCCGATGAGGAGAAGATAGTGTTTCATGACTAAGAAAAATCCAATGATGCCTGACAGACAAAGATCTTGAAGCTTACTGGAGATACACTGACAAAACTTGCAGTTGTCACCGATGACAAACTACACAATTGACCGACAGAACAGAGAGTTCAGAAAATGACAAAATATCTAGCTGGCAGAGCTTAAGGATAGACTTAACTAGTTTTTTTAGTTTTTTTATTCAACCATAGTTAAGTAATTCATTTAAAGAAGATTTATACAGTTAGCAAGAAGATAACTATGAGATAAATCAGGAGTTAAAGTCATAGATCACATTGGTTGGATTGTTTTTCACACCAATAATCAAGAATCAAGAATTAAGGAACATCATGTCTATATAAGAGACAAGCATAATTCATTTCTGCAAGCAATCATATACACAGGGAGTGAATAGAAAAAGGATGCTGAAGAGAAATTGATGAAGGATAACTTCATACAGTCTTGATCAATCAAGTTGAAGGAGAGCTAAGGAATTTTGTGGACACCAATGAACAGTAAAGCACAACATCAAAGAGAAGAAAGGGTGGAGCACAAAGAATTGAATTGATACATTGATCAGAGAGGTATTGTACTTAAATAGATCTAAAAATCTATAATTCAAAGTTGCATTAGAAATAGGTCATAGTGTTTCAGTTTAACCATTGAAGCATTAAATCTCTTAACAGAGCAGGACTTAACTGTCTTCTATAATTGAGGTATATCCTAACAGATTGCCAAAAATATTATCATGAAGATAGCATTGAGTGCCTGATATCGACACACAGTCTAAGAAGGAAGCTGATGTAGCCAGGTAGCACCAGATATGCTAGATACCTATTGTGCCCATAGAGGTTGATCAATATTGGTAGCATATACATGCCAGATATCAAGTGACATTCTATTATCAAAAATTCTCTAACAAGGTCACACTTAACAGTGTGTTTGTAACCTTTAACAGTTGGCTCCTAACGGGGGCTCACTTTAGAAGAGTGAAAATTTGGGGTACTAGTCTCAGTGGTTTTTCCCTTAATAGGGTTTCCATGTTAAAAGCCATGTGTTATGTGTGTATGGGTTATTAATTCATTATTTTACATTTCACATATGCATTTATGGATTGATTGGTATACTCTACATATTTACTAAGTATCGGTAAATAGTTTTACTACTTATCGGTTATCAAGTAGAATAAGGACAGACAAGGTAAACCGACAGACAGTTGAATATTATAAGTATTTCATGGCATGCATCTTGTAGGGACATAATCATCTGAGATTTATTTGATTGGTGGTTAGTGATTAAAGGATAAATTTGAGACCACTAATTCACCCCNTTCCCCCCCCCCCCCCCCCCGCTCTTAGTTATTACTAACAAGGAGCCCTCGTAGGAGGACTGTTACAGTGGACCCGAAGGTGGTTGCAACAAACCACATGAGGGACATAACGAGAGGGAAGCCTATCCCTTTCGATGGATGGGGATCTAGTTTGGAGGTAGAGACTTTTCTAATAGCCTTAGATAGGGTCTTCGTAATGCACCCCTTTAGTAGAAATACTAAAGTGAGATATGTCGTGATGCAGTTGTCACATTTTGTGGCTATTTGGTGGAAGATCAAGGAAGAGAAGCTAGGTCTTCATATGGACACTATTGCCTAGGAACTCTTTCTTGAGAGATTTAGAGAGAGGTTCCTTTCTGATTAGTGGAGATAGGAGAGGTCCGATGAGTTTCATAATTTGAGACAGCTAACATTGACTATAGAGCAGTATGAGTGTCATTTTTATGAGCTCAAGCGGTACACTAGATATAGCCAGGACTCCGTACTAATGGTACAACACTTTGTGTGAGGGCTTAATGCGTGCATCATGGGGGACATAAAGCTATTTGAGCCTATGAACCTACGAGTTGTTATTATTAAAGCCACTCTAGCGGAGGCTAACTTGGCATCAGGCCATGGAGGTCAACAGGGTAGCCAGACTAGTGGGGCATCTAGAGTAGGCTATAGAGGTAACCAGTCGTAGGGCACTGGGAACTTCAAGAAGCCATCCAATTATTACAGAGGTAACCAAAACTAGAGTTAGAACTAGTAGCAACAATAGAAGGCTGCACCTCCTACCCAGAGTGGTAAGAGCGTCAGGAGTGGACAGTGCTATAGGCATAAGCAGACCAACCATCCAGCTCAGAGCACATAACCTAGTATGAGTAGAGGGAGTGTCTAGTAGTTGAGTGCACCCTCCAATGGGAGAGGTAATTTTAGAGGGATAGGATGTTTCACCTATGGTCAGTTTGGCCACATTGTAGTGAATTTTCCATAGAGGGCACTGTAGTACTCTACACAGAGGTCAGCAGCCTTAGAGCCTATAGTAGGGGGGATCACACAGAGTGCTTGCAGCCTTGGATCATAGACAGGAAAAGCATCAGGGAATAGTCATTGAGACCTTAGGTACTATTTGGGGTACCTCTATTTCTATGTTGTTTGATTCAGGAGCGACCAATTCTTTTATACCACCTTTCCTTTTTGAGCGTTGTGGGCTAGTGGCTGAAAATAAAGTGTTAGGTTGGCAAGTGGAACTAGCCTCAGGGACTAAGGTAGCTATAGATTCCTTGGTTCATAATTGTGAACTGAGCCTAGGGAAGTTCATTACCTCAGTTGACCTTCATGTGATTCCTTTGGGATCATATGGGGTTGTCTTAGGAATGGATTAGTTGGGAGCTCATGGAGCTAATATCGATTGTAGATGGAAGACCATCCTTTACAAGGATGATGATGGTAAGAAGTGTTAGATTATGGGGATTCCTTGACCCATATCCCTTCACATGATATATGCTATGCAACTGAAGTGGTGTATGCGAAAGGGTTGTCAGATGTTTGCAGTATCTATGTATGAGATAGATGGTATGGAGAGCAAAGTCAAGACACTGGATCATCCTATATTACAATAGTTCATTGATGTATTCCCTAGTGAGATCCCAGGTATGCCACCGAAGAATGACATAGACTTCCACATAGAACTTGTACCTGGAGTAGAGCCTATATCTAGAGCTCCATATTGGATGACCACTCACGAGTTTAGTGAGTTGAAATTGCAATTAGAGGAGTTGTTGGAAAAGGGGAGCATCCACCCTAGTGTATCTCCTTGGGGAGCACCTATCCTCTTTGTCAAGAAGAAGGATGGATCATTACGCTTGTGTATTAACTATAGACAATTGAATAAGGTAATAAACATGATAACGATAAAAAATAGGTACCCATTGCCACACATAGATGACCAATTTGATCAGATCAAGGGAGCCAAGGTGTTCTCTAAAATTGATCTTAAATCAGGATACCACCAGTTGTGGATTGAGGATGCAGATATCCACAATATAGCATTTCGTACATGCTATGGACACTACAAGTTTACGGTGGTTCCTTTTGGGTCAATGAATTCTCCATCGGTATTCATGTGTTTGATGAATGGAGTATTTTGAGAGTACCTTGATCGCTTTGTGCTTGTCTTCTTGGATGACATACTGATTTATTCTAGATCCATAAAGGAGAATGAAGAGCATCTTTGGTAGGTTTTGCAGTGCCTTAGGAAAAATTAGCTTTATGCTAATCTAGCTAAGTGTGATTTCTTCCAGTCAGAGGTACAGTATCTTGGTCATGTCATTTCTGGAGAAGGTATCTTAGTAGATCCTTTGAAGATTCAAGATATTTTGGAGTGGCCAGCACCCACTAATGTGTCTAAGGTACATAGCTTCATGGGTCTTGCGGGATACTACCACAGGTTTGTGAAGAACTTCTCTAGGGTGGCACACCCTATTACTTCTCTTCAATGGAAAGGGAAGAAGTTTTTTTTAACAAAGAAGTGTGACGAGGCTTTTTAGAGCCTTAAGGGGTGTTTGACTAGCACACCTATCCTATTTTTACCTGATCCAAGGGGACATTTTATAGTGTGTGTTGATGCATCATTAGAGGGGATTGGAGCATTCCTCATGCTGGATGGGCAGATCATGAGCTTAATTACCCTACTCATAATCTGGAGTTAGCTGTGGTTTTCCATGCATTAGTATGATGGAGACACTTTCTATTGGGACATCAATTTCAGTTTCATAGTGATCACCGTAGCCTTTAGTACATCTTTACCCAGCTTAATCTGAATGCTAGACAGAGAATGTGGATGGAGTTCCTTTGTGAATATGAATTTGAGATAAATTATACTTAGGGCAAGGAAAATGTAGTTGCAAATGCATTGAGTCACAAGTGATAGGCCATTCTAGCATTGACTCTGAGTGTGGACTTGAGGAGTAGGATTCTCCAGTCACTTTCTAGAGATACCTTGTATCAGGAGGTGAAGGCAGAGATAGAATCAGGGAGACCACTAGAGGGAAGATTCTCTAGTTATTTTTTGGAGTCAGATGGTTTATTACATCATATGAGCCAGATCTATGTACCACCATTGGATGATTTACATACATTAGTGTTATCTGAGGCTCATCGTGCACCCTATTCGGCACATCCAGGTGTCAAGAAGATGCACGTAGATCTTTGACAGCTCTACCATTGAGCTGGTATGAAGAGGGATATTGCAAACTTTGTGGCTAGATGCTTAGAGTGTTATAGGGTCAAGGTGGATCATCAGCATCTAGCAGGGCTTCTACAGCCGAATCTCATTCCATCTTGGAAGTGGGACATCATTTCTATGGATTTTATAGTTGGATTTCCTTTAACTCCTTGAAGACATGATGCTATCATGGTGATTGTTGATCGATTAACCAAGGTGGTTCATTTCTCTCCTATGAGATCATCATATACAACAACTTCTCTAGCCCAAGTCTTCATGCAAGATATCATGAGACTTCATGGAATTCCTCTCTAGATTATATCGGTTTGAGATCCTGTATTTACCTTAGCTTTTTGGACATCATTACACCACAATCTTGGTGCTCAGCTAAATTTTAGTTTAGCGTACCATACTAAGACTGATGAAAAGATAGAGCAGGTGAACCAAGTTCTTGAGGACATGTTGAGGATGTATGTCATGGATAGACAGACTCACTGGGAGGACTACTTGTACATAGTGGATTTTTCATACAATAATGGATATAACAGTTCTATTAGCATGGCACATTTTTAGGCATTGTATGGTCATCCTTGTCATGCCCCTTTAAGTTGGGACAGGGAGTAATGTATTCTTCTTGGTCTAGAGATGCTTCAAGATATGGAGCAGTAGGTAGTGCAGATACATGAGCGTTAAGTGACAACACAGGATAGACAAAAGAAGTATGCAGATGCTCACAGGGTGGATAGGTAGTTTTTAGTTGGAGATAGAGTGTTCCTGAGAGTGTGCCCATGAAAGAGTCTAATCCATTAGGGAAAGGGTTCGAAGTTGGCACCTCACTTTGTGGGACCATTATGAGATCCTAGAGAGGATAGGACTGATTTCTTACTGACTTGCTTTTTCACCTAGCATATCACTCATCCATGATGTTTTTCATGTTTCAGTTCTTAGGAGATATATTCCTAACATTATGCATGTACTTGATTGGAATGCATTATAGGTCGAGGACGGCCATCTAACTTTGGGGCACCATAGAGAAGGTAAGGGTCCAATGGGACCCAAATGATGAGTCTTCAGCGAATTGGGAGGATGCAACTAGATTATGGGATTTATATCCCTACTTGTTTATAGGCTTCCAGGAGTAAGCCTAATCCTAGGGGGGTGGATGTAATACCCACCCATTTCTCTCTTTTAGTTTATGATTCCACACTATTTTAGGCAGTGGTTTCAGTTGATTGGCTGAATTGTTTTAGGCTACATTTCATGTGAGTTGCTATTCTTTCATTTGATGGTGATTCATGATTATGATGTTATGGTTGATCATATGCATAGATAGATGTAATGATTTTATTATGATGATTATTACATGTTGATTTCAGAATGTGATGTACTTACCCCATACTTGCATGTGTATGGTTGTCTTATATGTGGATGTACTTGTTGATGTGTTGTCATGGTAGAGGACGGAGATGTAGTTACTTGCCTCGGTGAGATCCACACATTCGACTGATCCCTATCATTATTTGTGATATTATATTGTATGTACATGCATGTTATTTTGATGATAGGTTTGCAGGTACAGGGCATCAGCTTCCCTGAATTGGCAGGAGTGAGCGTGCCCATAAATATTGATCTCAATGGTAAAGAGGGGAACTAACATACAGATCTGAAACCTAACCTAAGTCTAATCATCCTAATTTTGGATAAGTTTCAGTTTGTCTACCCTATCCGGATTCGTCTAGTTGACAGGAATTTGAATACCCCTTCCTTGAGTATGTTTGTATTGCTTGTGTTTGCCTTCAGGTGATTTACTGAGTTATTGAGTGATTTTCTATGTTTTATGATTTAATGGATTATAGTTGAATTAAATATTTAATTATATCCTATGTTTATTTGAAATAATTAATTAAATTCAAATATTTGAATATTTTGATTTAATTAAATATTTAATTGAAAATTAAAGTAAATATGCTTTTATGATTAATTAAATGATTAAATATTTGGTTGCATGTACTATTGTGACATAAATATTTAATTTATTTAGTTTAATATTTTATTAATTACATGTGCATGAATGTGTTTAAAAAATATTTTCATATTCAAAAATCTCAACTATAAATTAGGAGTCAAAGTTGAGTTGTGGCAAAAAAGGATATTTTAATTATTTAATTTGGAATTACTTTCAATTTCAAGTGGAGTCTTTTTAGGGATTGATTTGGGAGTTGTCATGAGGGTTTGCACAATTAGGAGAAGTTGATTCTCTTTAGGAGAATTTTTTATCTCATTCTCTCGTAACATGTTTTTGGGTGAAGGCATTTTTGAAAGAGCTTTCTGGTGTTCTTGGATTTTGGAGAATTGGGGATTTTTGTGGTTGCTTGTTGGATTGGAGATTCGTGTGATTTGTTGGTTGCTTGTGCTTGGATCTTTGTGGATTTCAGATTTGTGGTTGAATCGGGCTTGGAGGTTTTTAGATTTTCTACCTTTTTCAAAGGCACATTTCCTCAGTTTCTAGCATTGGCATCAAGGTAGGTTTTGTGTTTCTTACATTGTTTCAATTTTGTAAATCTGAGGTTTCCAATGTTTGAGTAGATGCATGTTTGATCTTTTGGCTTTTAAATGAGTTATTAGCGTTTCTATGATTTTGGGTATCTAGAAAACCCTTAGATCTATTATTTTCATTATTTATTATTACTTGGCATAGTGTTGTTATGCTGGCAAATTTTTGTGGAAAAATTCCCTCTAGAACTCTTAGAAATCAATAAATTAGTTTGCCTATAGTCTAAACTATAAAAGGGAGGAAAATAAATCTACGAATGAGAATATATTCCCTTACAAATTAATTTGTTTGAAAAAAAAAGAACTCCCTCGAAAAGATATAGACTTTGAAAATATTTCACCAGTCAAAAATAAAAATTGCCCAAAAAGGACAAAATGAATAAAAGACAAAAAAATGCATTTCCCTTTCTTTTATTTTTGTTTTCGGATATTGTAAAAAACTAATAATAATAAAACACTTATTATTATTAGTACATGGGATTTGTTTTTCTTTAAAAAAAAATTTGTTTTTAAGTTGGGGGTGGGGGCCACCACATCTCCCCGTCCCCCCCATGTGACACGGTACCCCATAGCCTAGACGGTGCGGCCGCATAGTCTGCGGTACCCCACTGTTGTCAGTGGGGCCGCAAGGGGGTTTGTGATACCCCACTTGCAGGGGGAGCCCACAGGTGGTCCCCTGAGTGATCACTGCTTATGCAGTGGCCCGCGTGGGAGACCCCACCGATGGGTAGGTAGAAGGGAGGGGTGGGGTCCATGGGACCCCCCAATGTTATTAAATTTTATTTTATTTTTTTAAATGTTGGTTAATAAATTTTGGTTTTAAAATAATTTAATTTATTTTTAATATTAGTTTTAATTATTATTTTTTAATTAATATGTTATTATTAATTTTTAATTAATAAGTTTATTAATAATTTTATTTATTATGTTTATGATTAATTTCATTTAACATGGTTATTGATTAATTTTGATTAATAGGCATCGTTTAAATAAGAGTATTTAATGTTGTATTTTTTTAAAAAAAAATTCTTGATTATCTAGGGACATCAGGATTAGTTAAATTAATTTGATTTAATTAATGATTATTTTGATTAGATTATTTAAATGCTAGAGGTAGTGTTAAATAGATTTAATTTAAATGACATTATTTATTTCAGATTAAATTATAGATCTGGTTACTTGAATGGAAATTATAATTGAGATTAACTGTAAATGGTTTATGCTTATAGTTTATTTTTCAGTTATATAGGACATTTTGTTCTACTCATCATTCTGAGTTACCTTTTTTGTAAATGTGTTATTATCGGGGCATTAGATGGCTTAGGATGTATACAGAGGTCGGGGGGATATTTAGCATTTCTATTATAATTTGGCGTGTGTGTTTTAAGTTATTACCCTAAATTGACCATGTAAACCCTTTCGATATTGTTATCTGATTGTGTACCTATATGTGACCATTCCTGATGTGCGAGATACTAGATTTGGGTATACTTGGGTTGTGACCTATGCTAGATCTTAGTAGGATCTGTGAGCGTAGGGTAGGTTACCTAGATGTGTAGTAGGGTGTAGCTTGCAATAAGTTTTGTGTCCATAAGTGACTATTGGATTGCTTATTTTAGAGTTTACTTAATAAGTGATAACTAAATACATATCGAGAGATATTAAAATGAATTAATAAGACATTTCCTCGCCCATGCTTGAGTGCTAGTATAGACTAAGATGGTTTAGAGAAGATGTTAGTCACCTCGAGGGGTACCTGGCATAGTGAGTGGCCTTGTTAGTTTGAGAGGTCTTTTGCTCCGTGTATGGTCACTTGAGTTTTGGAATCCATATGGATTTTTAGGACAAGACTTAAGGGTTAGACGTACATGATGACACCTTCCTTTACACAGTCTAGATATCCTACAGTTGTCAGTTACCTCTAGATTAGTGAGTCTTACCTTTGATGATGTGTAGTACACTTGGATTAGAGAGCTATCAGGATCCCTTGCTTAGTGGTTATTCATTATTGGTTTTGGATATCTTATTGGAGTCTATTTTTATCTCCTCAGCATGGTGGGGTGGGCCTTTGTGGTTCCACACAGATAGGTGGTAGTGATTCTTTACCCATTGAGATTCGATGTCCTTGTATCAGGTGCTTGATGGTTCTTTGCAGATGAGCTCTTTATGTTTCTTCATTATTGATTATGTAATTTCATTATTTTAAATCTTGTATTAGAGTATCGCATGTGATACCTAATGTGGATATTGTATATTAAGTAGATTAGATTGATTACCACATACCCTGCGACATGTGCAGCGGATGTGAGTTTATGGTGGTTTCATGGTTATCCATGAGGATTGTAATTATGGTTTTGTAAGTTGGAATTGTTATATCTATTCAATTGGAATCTTTTGTTATATTTTTAGTTGTGTTTTAATTTAATTAATTCAACATCATGGAACCCTTGAGTCATGTAATCTATGTGAGTGTATGAGATGTGTATAAATGTCATTTGCTTCCACATTAATGTATGTCTCTTTATGTAAACTATTTAGGAAAAAAATTATTCAGCAAACATAGTATCATATTCTAGGTTAATCTCTCTTGGGTTCCCTGGCGAGGTGTTATAGAACCTTGTCATGCATGCTAAGACAAAGCATATTGCTATCAAGTATCATTACTTAAGGGAACAAGTGAAAGAGAAAGAAGTGATACTAGAATATGTTCAATCAAAGGAACAGTTAGCAGACATATTCACAAAACCATTAACTAAAGATACATTTGAGTACCTGAGGAAGAGACTAGGGGTCAGACCCTTGCCTATTGGTCACTAAGCTGACTAGAAGGCTACATCATCACATACATTATCAAAAGATCATTCATGTTTATGCAAGAAAAGGGATGGACTACAAAGATAAATTAGTACACAACAAGGTACTTATCTGCACCGAACACCAAAGATATTTTTGGCTACTACAAAGCTTTTTTATGATGGAAAGGAAATTCAAGGAGTATATTTAAGGAGAAGAGATGTAGTTTGGCATTTTTGTCAGACAGGTAGATTATATCCATATGAAATATCCATCAAAGTAAAATAACATCATGAGGGAGAGAATACATCCAAAGGGAGAGAAGTATTAAAAGAAACATATTGTTGTCAAAGAAAAAAGAGATCAAAAGAAATATCCATCAAAGAGAGAAATAGTCAAAAGGAGATAAAATATCAGAGAAATATTCAAAGGAACATTCATCTAAGGAATAAAATTTGAAAATTTAAACACTACATATCTATCAAGAAAAGGGTGACAGACTGAATCAGAAGTTTCTGCATCTATCGAGTGAAGGGAATGAAGAATGAAGTAGTACTCTGAGGGAATCAAATATAAGCTAGAAGAGCTTATTGAGAATCACACATTTGAATTGGTTATAAAAGAAAGGGAGAAATTGATGAACTAAAACTGATATATTTCATATTGTATTAGAAGTATGTAGTGTGTTTCCATCAATGCCAAAGGGAGAGATTGATGAACTATAACTGATTGAATGTTTGAAGATGACAAATTTGATGATCACCAAAATGCAAAAAGTTAACGCAAGATATTAAATCAGTTAATGTATTGTATTTTCATTGATGCCAACTTGATATGGTATGAGTAATCATACACATATGGTCATAACCATGAAGAACCAAAGAGACAAAGTTTGTGTTATCGGGTGAAACAAAAAAGTACTAAAAAAACCAAGTCACAGAGTAAATTGATAGACAATGAAACCCGACAGATAATGTAACCCAAGGATAGTGAAACTCGAGAATTCACAGTGTTTCCTGAGAGAAAGTGATACGCAAAGCTAACTATAGTTGTCACCAACAGGAACTGAAGTTTATGCCTGAGCTTTCTGCACTAGTCACCGAGCACAAATGAAGTGTTGACCGGTGAGAAATGAAGTTAAGAAAATGACAAAATACTTAGATGGTAGGAGCTAAAGATAGAGTTAACTATTTGATTAAAATGTTTTCATTGACAAGTTAAGACATAAAGATAAGAAGAAGATTTAAAGCATGTTTTATTCCATAAAACAAGGAGAGATTTGAAGAATAAAGACTAAAGAAAGCATGGCAAGCTTTAGGGATCAAGAAGTGATCAATGAAGAAAACAAGAAGGACAAGAAATGGTGAATCATGTCTATAAAGAGAGACAAGTCATTCATAGAAAATGGGGGAATAATAAGAGAATGCTAAAGAGAATTCTAGTGAAGAAAGAAGTCTTCATACAGACCTAATCATACAAGCTGAGGAACAAAGCTAAAGTTTTCTGCGAACACTGAGAAATAGAGAATCAAACAACATTCACCAAGTAGAAAGAAGTGGAACAAAGGTATTAAAGAGAACAAGTAATCAGAAAGGTATTATGAGCTTACAATAGATCTGAACATCTACAAAGTTTAGTTGTATTTATTAAGAGATCATATCATGTTTCATTTTAACCATTGGATAAGAAACTCTCTTAACTGAGTAGGATTTAACAATCCTTTATATATTGAGATACATCCCAAGGAGTATCAAAAAGTTTCTCATGAAGATAGAATAGTGAAATGCCAGATATCAAGTGACAAACTATTATATTCAAATCCTCTAACAAGGTCGCACTTAATAGTGTGTTTATAACCTCTAATAGGGTTGGCTCTTCATCAAGCTCACTTTAGAAGAGTGAAAATTTTGGGTTATTGGTCCCAAGTGGGTTTTCCCTTAATAGGGTTTCCATGTTAAAAATCCATGTGTCAAATGTGTATATGGTTCATTTCTTTGATGTTTTTCTTTACACATTACTAAAACAAGATGGATCGGTAAACACTAAGTTATTTACTATATTTCGGTAAATACTAAGATTGCTATTCAGTAAAGATTAAGAATAAGGATAACAGTGAACTCTGAGTAGTAGTTATTTGACAAGAAAGTTTAAAGGTATACATCTTGTAGGAATGAAGATAACTAGAGGTTTTATATTTGAGATATAAAGTTTTGGTTGGTTTATTGGATTAATTTTTGAGGCCACTGATTCACCTCCCCCCTTTGAGTTATTATAACACACATTTCACATTTCAAATTTCATTCATTTCAACAAATTTTATGTATTTCATATTTCATCAATCCATTTCACATTTCACATTTCAATTTCATTCATTTAAACAAATTTTATGTTATTCATATTTCATCAACCCATTTCATATTTCACATTTCACATTTTAAATTTCACATTTTAGATTTCATTCATTTCACATTTCACATTTCATATTTCACATTTCACATTTCACATTTCACATTTCACATTTCACATTTCACATTTCACACATTTCACATTTCACATTCACATTTCGCATTTCACATTTCACATTTCACTTTTCACTTTTTACACTTTACATTTCACATTTTATTCATTTCAACACATTTTATGCATTTCACATTTCACATTTCACATTTCACATTTCACATCTCACATTCCACATTTCACATTTCATTCATTGATGATCATATTTTTCCATTAGTATACAAAGGAAATAGGTTTATGAACCATTGGTAACATGCTCACCGAAAGATAGTTTATAGTGCTAGCCGATACAATAGCTTTGCAGAGGTCACCGAAACTAGTCTTCACCGAAGGATAGGTTACAAGGTAAACCATCAACATAACCTAAAGAGTAACCTGACAGAACAGTTCACTAAGGAAACTAATAGAGAAATCAATAGTGTAACTCGACAGACAAATCAGCAATAAACACCAAGAGTGAGTCGACAGAGAAAACCAAAAAGCAGAATGTCTATAGAGACATCACCGAAGGAAGATTACAGAGCAACTCACTGAGAGATAGTTATATTTTCAAGAAATGTGGATCTGAGATATACATTAGATAAACACTTATATTTTGTATTTAGCTTTAAATAATATCTTTAAAAACATTTCTTGAGGGACAAGTAAAGCATATGTAATTGTTTTAATCAGTCCAACTAATTGTAAACATGAAAACTAGGACATCAAGGTCAAGTTGTAAACCTTTGATCATAGAGTTATCATTGAAAAGCATGAAACCTATTTAGGTCAATCTAATGTATAAATAGATGTGTAATTAGTCAGAACAAAAAGATGTGATGATGATTGTAGCCGAGGAGCACATCTATGGATTAGAGACAGAGTTTTATGCAAAAGGACAAAAAAAGATGAAATAGGTTATCAAGAACCAGATTCAAGGCTACCGAGTAAAACAAAGGTATTAATCTATCACAATAGGTGATAAATTATACATGTGAAGTTAAAGGATCTATATTCATCAATTCAAGATTGCATATCTTAAGGTGAACAAGTATTTTTGACTGCATTCTAATAGGTGTAGCAAATAGAAGAAATCCTTTAAGAAGGTATGTTTAACAATCCTTTGTAAATATTTTAACTGAGTGCATACCAAACAGTGTTGCTAAATCTCTTAATAGAGTAGACCTTAACCAGTCTAAACATGTTACTCTTAAGAGGGTAAGATCATCAGAAGTGATCAAAATTGTAATCCTTAACTAACCCCTTCCATTCTATAGATAGTGAAGTGTTGTGGGTGTCATCCCCACCATAGTTTTTACCTTCTAACAGGGGTTTTCTGCATTACCAAATCTTGTGTCATGTGTCATTACTATCATGAATGTTTCTATTTATTTGTACATGTAATTGATTTTATGATTTGATATTACATACATAAAGATAAGAATAACATAAATGGTTGGTAATGTAACAAATTGATTACTAAATGAAAAGGTTAATTGATAAAAAATTTTAAGGGTATTGATTCACCCCTCCCCTCTTAGTACACACCTTCCCATTATTTCCAACAATTGGTATCATAGATAGATCTATTATTTGGAAAAGTTTAAATCACTTGAGAGAAAAGATCATACAATGGAAATGTATAAGCTAGACAAGAACATTAAGAATCAGAAGTTAGAGATACAAATCTTCTATGAGCAATACAAATCTGCAAGAATCAAGATGAGAGAGCTACTAGATGAAAGACAAGTTATGGCATCTCATTGTAATTAAAAAGGCTATCATGAAGAAGAGATATCTGATTTTTTTGAGTCATTAATATCTACATCTACCAATACATTAGACACATCTAAAGGAAGCATCACAAGTCTAGATGAATTCAATCAACATTTGAGAGAACAAGTAAAGATACTGCAAATATGTCAAGAGACATAGATGGTAAGAATGATTGATGTTATGAACAATGCTAGACAAGATGAATAGGAAAGAACACTAGCTATTTATGACATGAGGAAGATCACTAAAAAGCTACAAGAAAGAGAATTAGAAATAGAAATACTTATTGAACATCATCATGAGGTCACCAATCAAATAGTTCTTATGAGTCATGAGGAAAACTGACTGAAAAATTGGTGAGCTAAGAGAAGAAAATGAAAAAATCAAGCATGAAATGTTGATCCAAAGACAATACAATGATATGATCAAGAGAGCTGAAGAGAGTGCCAAAATAATGGATAATTTTTTGGATGGACAAAGAAGAGTCAACAACAATACCAGGCTAGGGTATACCAAGCATGGAGAATCATCAAATCAATATCATCACAAAGATGTCTACAAAAATCCAAGACCAAGGAAGTAGTCATGCAATCACTATGGAAAACCAGGCCACACATCAAATGTTTGCAGGAGCGAAGCTAAAGGTATTCCTAAATCCACATTTACATTCATAGGAAAATGTTATAACTATAACAAGAAAGGAAATAATCATATGAATGTAAATCTACAGTGAAACAACCAAAGAAGGAAAACTACATGGAAAAATACTGTCCTACTTGAAAAATGCATGGGCACACATCTCTTGAATGTAGGAAAAAGAAAAGGCAAGCATGGAAGCCCAAAGAACAAGATACTGCCTATCAACCAAAAAGAATCGGTAACTCATATGTTTGGGATTACAAAACATGGGAAAATTTCATAGCATGTGGTAGATATAGTCACATAGCTGAAACTGCATAAGGAAATGGACAAGAAAGTCTAGAAGCTGGACTAATCCTAGAATGGCATGCTTACAATGTCATAGTATCGGTCATCTAAGAAAGGACAGTAGAGACTGAATGACAAAGACGAGAACTTTTTCTAATGGAAATACCATTGAAGACATCAGGAAGATGAGAAACAAAATGTGGAGGAAATCTACAAACACAAATGATGCTGGAATAAGTAATGCAATTGGTGACACCTTATCCAATGGATCTGGTGACATCACCACCCCCACCTAAGTAGAACAAGTAAGTATAGAACTGCAGTACTATAACTGCAGTACTATACCAATCTATATTTTACATCAGTTCCATTATACATTGATAATATGCCAAATTAGCATAAAGAAAGATGAACTATGGTATTACTTGTTATAAATCTGTGAATACAATCTCATCGATCAATGCATACCAAGAATCATTGGTGGATATATAAAAGGTGAATTGTCAATGTAAATTGAGAATCGTTGGTAATCATGTAAATTGACAATGTGGTCTTCACCTATATACCAAAATCCATCGGTAAAAATGTGAAAGATCAAATGAGTTGACACTTGTCCCGAGCATTGCATTCTCACTAAGAATGAAATTTGTATGTCACCCGAATGACTCTGTCTTTGAACACCGAGAAGTGGATGAAGCATTAATGACACCACTTAGGGCATTGTCTATAAAAAGGTGATGAAAGAGCTCATTGTTCACCATGCAGTTAAGAGAAAATAAGTAGAGTGAAGAAGAGGAAAGAGGGACCAACCATGACTAGATCATAGAGTGACTCCAACACTATTCATGACACTCAGACAGATTCACAAACAGATATAGAAGGTTAAGTAAGTAACAACAATCAACGAGCTCACTATTTATTTGTGGGAAAAGCCCCAAATTTTTAGAAAGAATGACAACCACATCTGGTGTTTCCAAAATCAAGAACACCAAGGAGAAAAATATTAACCTGATCAAGAATACCACTTGTGAAGAACCTAACTACAAGATCTATCTAGAGGTTGCTTCAAAACCTAATGACACTAGTGCATTCTCCAGTATACCAGCTAGGGTTTTTCTTATAGAGGATGTTCGAGCGTATATACACTACAAGATTGTCAAGTTAGGAGATCTTGAGGTCGAGAAAGTTTACAAGGAGCTTTGTATAGATGAAACCATCATGGAGGAACACAAACACATTAAGGTCAAAGCGATGACAAATGCCCTAATTTTCCCAAAGGAGTTTAAGACTGAATGGATAAGGATAGTACTAAGTAGGTACATGACCAAAAAATGTGGCTAGATGAGCCAAAACATATCACTCAGGATGTGATACATGCTGTGACTGGTTATCCAATAATCGACAAGGCCAAGGCACTTAAACATCCTCCTAGCCCTGAGATAGAGAAGATAATAAGTGTAGTATGGGATGACAAAGGATTGAAGGTAACCACCATCACTGATCCTGAACTAAAGTTCACTGCATGTGTATTAGGATACAAAATATTCCAAGCCATCTAGTTAAACATCATAGCAAGTGGATCTGTTGAAACCAACCATAAGATTGTAAAGAAGGGCCTCCAACTTGATCTATCCAAGATTCTACTGAAGTAATTAGAGGAGAACATGAGAACCATTATATTAGCAAAGTCTAACTCATGTAAGTTTGGTTCACTCATCATGTGTATAATTTTCTACTTTCAAGACTTCTTCCCATCTATCGGTAATGTCAAATGGGACACTACCCGACCAGTGACAATACAAATTAGTGAGTTTATAAAATCAATAGGGGACAACTTTGAATTAGTTGTGGATGAATATTTCACTGGATTCAAGGAAAGAATGAAGAAAAGGATGAGGATACCAGAACAAGTGGTGGATCAATTCAAAGATGACATTTGTTTCATGGTTGACACTGACACAAATTTGATCAAACCAGCTATACCGAGGATAGCATGGTTAGCACCACTTGACTATGAGATAAACATAGATCAAGCCACAAATGCTATTGAAGCATTATTAAATGAACCATTAGACAAATCACTACCAAGGTTTGGAACCTATGAAGAGGCTAAGGCAAGAATAAAGACCAGCCTAGTAGTGAAGAAAATTGATAGAAAGAAAGATAAAATGGTAAAGACACTTAAGAAAAAGCTAATGGTGAATGAAGAAGAAAAAAAACAAATAGAAGATACCAAGGGAAAATCACCCATTGGTGAAGCTGAACAAGTGAGTTACTCTGAATCAATAGATTCTAATGCACCACCCCCAAAGAAGCCAAGAACAACTGTTGCATCAAGAATAAGGAGTCAAACTACAAAAGAAGACTCACCACCTTTCAAGAAAGGACAAGTGAGGACTTACAAAAGAAAACCTCAAACAAGGAAGACATCAGAACCTAAGAGGAGGAGACTTATCCAAAGTAAGGAAGACATAGATGCCACTGAAAAGGATAAATCTGCACAAAATGAGAAGTAGAAACTTCCTACCATAATTGATGAGATTTGGAATTCAATAATCACATTAGGTACAATGATTGAGCCTAAGGTTAGACAATGGATAAAACTGAATCCTGAGGATCAGAATAAGATTGAAGAAGCCATCATCCAAGCAATGTGTATATTCAAAGATATACCTATATATTTTGATAAGATGATGCCACAAGAAATTCTAGACAAGCTATCAGCAAGGCAGACATATGTACTAAAATCTAAAAAAGAGATAAGGGAAAGATCCCTTGTTTCACTTATGCCACCTAAATCAAAGATGGAAGAAATTGAAGAAATGATGAAGTTACATATAAAGAAGTTCTCAGAAAAATTGAGAGCCTACAAAGTGCTATAGGGAAACTTGATTGAGCTTGAAAAATAAAGTGATAATACTTGGAGAAAATTACTCCATCCACCTAAAGAGGATTCAAGCCCTAAGAAAGTATTAGCACTTACTGACAAGCCTCACAATGAAGAAAAATAGGCTACACTGAGCCTAAAGCACATTATTATAAATGATGTAGAGAATGTCACTTCAGTTCAATTGAACATAGAAGAAAGCAAAGCAATGGATGACATACCTCAGATCTTATAGTCATTAGGAGGCACACCAGATGTCACAATCCAAGATGTGACAATTATAGATATCACTGAAGATCCTACCAATGAGGTAAAGGTAGATGAAGATGTCACTGTTACCTCTGAGCAATCCAAAGAAAAGGACAAAACAACAGATGTTGCACACATTGATATACCAGACCAAATGCCATTATTGATACAAGCTATCAATATTATCATAGAAAAGGAGAAGTCACCTAACCATGATGTAAGAATACCCGACGATACAGGTGAAGAGGAGCAGAAACACACAACTGATGAAAAAAATGTAATAGATGGAGAGCAAAAAGAAATAGATGGAGAGAAAAAGGATAAAAGTGAAGAAGAGAATCAAGGTGATGTCACTCCAAAGGATACCAAAGGAGAAGTTGTAGATAAAGCTAAGGTTGATGTGGAGATGTCCACTCCCAATTGACAGGTAGATACTGAGAAGCAGGAAAAATGCATAGCACTTCCAAAGGCTTCATCAAGTACATCATACTGATCAATGGATCTTACTATGGTACTACATACAAGTGCTTCCCACATAATATCAAAGAAGAAGAAGAACAAAAAGATAAAACTACAGGTAACACTTGATGAAATCATAGAGATACTAAAATGTGATCCAACTACATTGGATTATGAATCTCTAATTGAGTATGGAGAAATATGTTAGCGAAAAGATATACAATAAAAGATCAGGAAGGAGCACAAAGACTCACAAGTCCTACAAACAACAAGGGACATATTAACACAAATTTTTTGAGACATAAATATTGATAAAAATTCCCCAATCCTTGATCAATTAGCCATTCTTACCAAGGCCATCACATCTCAGAATGTAGATGCAGAGAAAGCAATAGAAGAATGTGCAGAACAAAAATACTGATACAAGTTGACAGAGCAAATTAGCCAAGAAGTGGTCAAGAACAAGGTAAAGCTATCTGAACTAATAAGTGAATTGGAACCAATCATTTCAAAAGCTATAACCTTAGTTCAAAAGTTATGCACATTAGAACAATTCACTAAGGAGAATAGTGAGAATATTGCATAGATAGATGCAGATCTAAGTGCACAAAGTCTTACAACCAATGACAATGCAATCAAGTTGCATTATGACAAGATTATGGAAGCTAAAAGGTTGAGACTTGAGATTTTAGAGGCTGAATCAAAATTCAAAGATGAGGTAACCAAGCTACAGACTCTATTTCTACTGAATCTCACATTACTACAACAACATATGACTTTGGCAAGACAATTGATTTCCTGATGTGAGTGTTTACAAGGCTTGCTAGCACTTCATCCAAGAGACCTTAGCTTGTCTCTTCTAGGAACCTAATCTCCTCTAGGTCCTTAGTGGCTTAGATGATTAACTAAGTGAAATTACAACTCTTCTCTAAGAGTTATAATCCTTGTGCTTCACCTTGAAATACTAACACCTTTTAGTTAGTTCAACTCTTCACTTCTCCTACTGCACTTAGAAGGATCTAAGTGCCAACTCCACTCTAGCATTCATGATTCATTGCAGGCATGATCATCATCATGGAAACATTCCATTTTCTCCCATTTGGATCCATTTTGAGGGATCTCATAGCTATTTTGTAGTCGAGTCCAAGATTTTATCTTCAATAGGCCTAATAGGGCTTATTTCCTTGTAGCCTTTTACAGTGACTTTTCCCAATTCTTTTTAAAAATTTCCCAAAGAAGTTGAAAATCCAATCCCACATTTAGATACCCTTTATCATTCCTCAAAATATTTTGTAATTTTTAATCCCCTAGGTCATCCGTACATAGGGTTCCTACAATCTAGGTCCAATAGGACTAATAGGCCTAATTTCTAGGACTGTCTGCAACATAGTTTAAAACTTGCTCAAAAATTGGTCTCATCGATTGGTATGAACTCAATCCTCATAGTATGTTAGGATATGACTATACCCTACCTAGAACTATACCTGGTACATAAATTACTTCTCTACCCTGCAAGATATCTTCAATTCCTCCGCACTAAACCTCTAACCGGGCACTGTCTGCTCGCCTAGGGTTTAGTAGTAAAATTAGATCTCCATCTTCCTAAGACTCCTAATCCTAAATATATATGCACTACTAACTCCCCTAACATATCAATCCATCCTTAGGTGTTTCCCATGGTTATATTTCATGGGGGATCCATGAACTAACTGACTGGTCAAGACAGGACCAGTGGACTCTCTAGATTGAAAATAATTTAACTACGACTCTAGAATAACTCAAAACTACTAGTTCACTGAATGAAAAACACTTTAAACTATCCTAAGAAGACAAAAAAACAACTAAGTCAGGGCATTCAATCCATTACGTATCACTATCAAACATAAATGCTTAGATTTTCTAAAAACATAGAGTTGCAGAGCTCTATTCAATCTTCAAAACTTGTTACAATGTATCCTCCTCTTGAGATTCAAGCCTCCACTCACATTAGATGCCTCATTCCATGTTTCTAGGTCTTGTTGGTCGATCCCCCACTCCTATTTTGTAGGGGGGTCCAAGGTAACCGAGTTGCATGCAACATTTGCAATAATTGCAAATGTTGTCATGACAACATTTTAACAACTTTTGGCATCTTTGCTTTCATGCCTCTTTCCTCATTTCTAGGACCTCTA
>MU223267.1:1152491-1165475 GCA_018584345.1 Thuja plicata
AGGCATCTCTATACATCACTTATGTGTTTAAGACACATTCATGGCTCAAATCCAACATTAAGCAACTAAGCCTAAGAAATATAAAAACTACTAACAATGGCTAATTTAGTGACCTTAGTCCTAATGAATAACTCACCTAGCCCACATTGCAATGACCTTCTAAGGTCTAAAAATAACCTAACTATCTTGACTTTGCCAATGTCAAGTATAAGCCAAAAATGCCTAAAACATGGAGGTTAGCCTAGGTGTGCTCTTGCACCATTATCACCTCAGAGATGTCTGTAATAGACAACATCTATGATATGAATGCATGAATAACATTAGAGCACATGGCCCTTTAACACCTTCAGGAGAAGTGGGAGAAAATGATGGAAGACATGTAGAACTCCCATTCCCACATTTTTTATAATTTGTAAGTATTACACCTTTGTACTTATTATCAATAAAAGGGGGAAATAATATGTGACAAAGAGAGAGATAAGGTAAAAATGGGAAATAATAAAAGGAGGAAACATATGTATAAAAGAAAGAAAATATACATGTACATATACTATACCAAGGCATATACATAGGGGGAGTCATAAATTGACAAAGTAAAATACATGGTGTATATACTAAAATAGTTTATTTTTGAACATTTCAATTTTTTTTATACTAATGTCAAAGGGGGAGATTGATGATCATATTTTTCTATTAGTATACAAAGAAAATGGGTTTATGAACCATCGATAACATGCTCACTAAAAGACAACGTACAGTGCAACCCAACACAATAGTTTTGCAGAGGTCACCGAAACTAGTCTTCACCGAAGGATGGGTTACAAGGTAAATCAATGACACAACCTAAAGAGTAACCCGACATAACAATTCATTAAGGAAACTCACAGAGCTATCAAAAGTGTAACTCAACAAACAAATCAACAGTGAACACTGACATTCAATCGATAGAGCAAACCAAAAAGTAGAATGTCAAAAGAGACACCACCGAAGGAAGATTACAGAGCAACCTAAGCACTAGTCTACCAAGAGACAGTTATATTTCTGAGAAATGTGGATCTAAGATACACGTCAGATAAAACACTTAAGTTTTATATTTAGCTTTAAAGTAGATCTTTAAAACCATTTCTTGAGGGACAAATAAAGCATATGTAATTGTTTTAATCAATCTAACTGATTATAAACATGCAAACTAGGAGATCTAGGTCAAGTTGTAAACCTTTGATCATAAAGTTATCATTGAAATGTGTGAAACCTATTTAGGTCAATCTAATGTATAAATATATGTATAATCAGTCAGAACAAAAATATGTGATGATGATTGTAGCTGAGGATCACATTTATGGATCAGAGGTAAAGTTTTATGCAAAATGACAAAAAAAGATGAAATAGGTTATCAAGAACCAGATTTAAGGCTACCGAGCATAACAAAGGTATTAATCCATCATAATAGGTGATACATTATACATGTGAACTTAAAGGATCTATATTTAGAAATTCAAGATTGTATATCTTCAGGTCAACAAGTATTTTGACTGCATTCGAACAAGTGTAGCAAATAGAAGAAATCCTTTAAGAAGGTGGATTTAACAATCCTTTGTAAATCTCTTAACCAAGTGCACACTAAATAGTGTTTCTAAATCTCTTAACAAAGTAAACCTTAACCAGTAGAAATGTGTTACTCTTAACAGGGTATGATCATCAAAAGTGATAAAACTTGTAGGCCTTAACTAACCCCTTCCATTCTGCAGATAGTGAAGTTTTGTGGGTGTCATCCCCACTGGAGTTTTTACCTTCTAATAGGGGTTTTCTGCGTTACCAAATCTTGTGTCATGTTTCATTACATCTCATGAATGTTTCTATGAATGTTTACATGCAATTAATTTTATGATTTGATATTACATACATAAAGGTAAGAATAATAGATATGGTCGGTAATGCAAGGAATTGATTACTAAATGATAAAGGTTAATTGATAAAAAAATTTAAGGGTAGTGATTCACCCCACCCCTCTCAATACACACCTTCCCATTATTTCCAACACATTCACATTTCACATTTCAATCATTTCACATGTTACATTTCACATTTCACATTTCAATTTAATTCATTTAAACAAATTTTATGTATTTCATATTTTATCAACTCATTTCACATTTCACATTTCACATTTCCCATTTTATTCGTTTCACATTTCACATTTCACATTACACATTTCAATAAATTTTATATATTTCATATTTCATCAAGCCATTTCACATTTAACTTTTCATTCATTTAACAAAATTTAACGTATTTAATATTTTATCAACCTTTCACATTTCACATTTCACATTTCACATTTCACATTTCAAATTTCAAATTTCACATTTCACATTTCACATTTCACATTTCACATTTCACATTTCACATTTCACTCATTTTACATTTCACATTTCATTCATTTCACATTTCACATTTCACATTTCACATTTGACATTTGACATTTCAAATTTGACATTTCACTCATTTCACATTTCACATTTCACATTTCACATTTCAAATTTCAAATTTGACATTTCACATTTCAAATTTCAAATTTCACATTTCACATTTCAAATTTCTAATTTCACATTTCACATTTCAAATTTCACATTTCACATTTTACATTTTACATTTCACATTTCATTCATTTCAACAAATTCTATGTATTTCATATTTCATCAACCCATTTCACATTTCACAATTCACATTTCACATTTCATTCATTTCAACAAATTTTATGTATTGCATATTTCATCAAGACATTTCACATTTCACATTTCACATTTCACATTTCACATTTCACATTTCACATTTCACATTTCACAATTCACATTTCACATTTCACATTTCACATTTCACATTTCACATTTCACATTTCACATTTCACATTTTAAATTTCACATTTCATTTTTCATGTTTCACATTTGACATTTGACATTTGACATTTGACATTTCATAATTCAAATTTCACATTTCATATTTCACATTTCATTCATTTCACATTTTATTCATTTCAACAGATTTAATGTATTTCATATCTCATAAACCCATTTCATATTTCACATTTCACATTTCACATTCCACATTCCACATTCCACATTCCACATTGCACATTTCACATTTCAGGTTTCACATTTCACATTTCACATTTCACATTTCACATTTCACATTTCACTCATTTCACTCATTTCACATTTCACATTTCATTCATTTCACATTTCATTCATTTCACATTTCACATTTCACATTTCACATTTCACATCTCACATTTTACATTTCACATTTCACATTTCATATTTCACATTTCTTTCACATTTCACATTTTACATCTCACATCTCACATTTCACATTTCACATTTCACATTTCACATTTCACATTTCACATTTCACATTTCACATTTCACATCTCACATTTCACATTTCACATCTCACATTTCACATTTCACATTTCACATTTCACATTTTATTATTTTCAACAAATTTTATATATTTCATATTTCATCAACCCATTTCACATTTCACACATTTTATTCATTTCCCATTTTACATTTCACATTTCAAATTTCATTCATTTCAACAAATTTTATGTATTTCATATTTTATCAACACGTTTCAGATTTCACATTTCATTAATTTAAACAAATTTTATGTATTTCATATTTCATCAACCCATTTCACATTTCACATTTCGCATTTCACATTTCACATTTCACATTTCACATTTGAGATTTCAAATTTCATGCATTTCACATTTCACATTTCACATTTCAAATTTCAAATTTCAAATTTAACATTTCACATTTCATTAATTTTATATTTCACATTTCAATCATTTAAAAAAAATTATGTATTTCATATTTCATCAACCCATTTCACATTGCACATTTGATTCATTTTACATTTCACATTTCACATCTCACATCTCACATCTCACATCTCACATCTCACATTTCACATCTCACATCTCACATCTCACATCTCACATTTCACATTTCATTCATTTGAAATTTGACATTTTATTCATTTGAAAACAAATTGTGTATTTCATATTTCATCAACACATTTCAAATTTGAGCGGGAGGGCAGTGAGAGGCCAAATTCAAATTTGAATTTGGGTGGGACTAGTGCGAAGGGTGCAGGCGGTGCAGATGATGCTGAGCACAACAAGCTAGAGGATGCCAAGGACAAAGAGAAACAAGGGAAGGGTCTCGATGCTCAACTTTCACATGGGGACCCAGGGGCCCAAGTCTGGTGGGTTAGGGGAAAAGTAGGAGAGGGGAAAAAAGTGGGCATCCCTCTTTGGAATCAAATCGACAGGTAAGTCATCATTACCACTTGCTAAGAATATTTTGAAACTTCTCAAGGGAGCTTTGCAATAGACATTCTGGATCAAATCATTGATAATACTATTTCTAGGATGAAATACTCTCTGGTTGGGATATTCCTGGGGGTTAGACCCAACATCGAAGTGGTTAGGGCCTATTATCTTCGAAAATGGGACCTAAAAGTACAAGTAGATGTGGTGGCTATGGCAAAAGGATGTCTATCCTTATTTGTTTCCCATGAAGAGGATAGAATGAAAATATTATGTAATGGGCCATGGATGACAGGAAAAAATACCTCGATCCTCCAAAAATGGTGTCCTAATATGGTCTATGAGGAGGAAGTGGTAAACCAGGTACCGGTTTAGGTAAAGCTCCATGGTCTTCCACTAGAATATTGGAATGGAGGATATTTTTGCGGGGATAGAAAACTCCTTTAGGGAGCTGTTATCAATAGTTAATGTAACGACATCAAAGAGAAGGCTAACATATGCAAGGATATGTGTGGGGATAACACAGGACACTAATATGCCAAAGAAAATCAATATCCACTCAAAAATGGGATTGTGGGAACAAAATATTGAGTATGAATCCATTCCTTTTGCGTGTTTTCATTGCAAGAAAGTAGGACATTGGGCTAAGAAATTCCTAGTAAAGGCCATCTAGAGAAAGAAAATGGATCCCTGTGGGGAAGGTGAAGATAGATGGAGGAGAGACATCAAGGGTTGCCCAACTAAAAAAATAAAGAAGAAAATGCTCTAATACCATAGATTGATGATGAGAGTATGACCAATGGCCAAAAAAAAAATGGGGGAACTGAGAGTAATGAATGTTCTGAATGTCATTAGGAAAATATAGAAGAACAAGGTGAAGAAGGGGAAATCCATGAAGAAGGACAACAAAAAACTATAGACACAGTGGTTATAGAGGGGGAAGGGAATGAACAACCTAGTAGCTATGATGATATCACCCAATCAGAATGGAGTTCAGAGACTATAATCCATAAAGTGGAGGAGGATTTTGCATGGAAAGATGCACAATAGTGTATTGTCTTAGGTCAAGGGTCCCTAGAAATTTCATAGAATACACCCCAGGGAGGTAGAAAAACACTATTTGAGGATAAAATGCCTAAGTAGGGGGATGTTGCGGCCATCAACCAAGCTCTTGCGGGGAACCAATGTGAACTAGAAGATGGGATAGAGAATCATGGTGAGAAGAAAAAATCTAAGAATAAAAAAGGAAAGCCAGGCAGAAAGGTAGCAACAAGAAGCAACAAAATAGGGGTTGTGGGAGGAATGTTGTCATCCCCGGATAGACCCTCAAGCCAAAAACTAAGAATCAAGGAGACTAAGAAGAACATAGCAGATGGAAGCTAGCCTACCATCCTAGAGGTGGGACACTTTGTTAAGGTATGAAGATAATTTCTTGCAATATAAGGGGATTGAATAATCCTCACAAACAAGTTCTTGTTAGGAATATAATTGGGATAATAGACCGGATATTTTTTTAATTCAAGAAACTAAAATGCTTAAGGAGAAAGTGGAAAAGCTCAGATTTTTTAAGAATGACAACATTTGTGGGGGAGACTTTGAGGGTGCTTCGGGGGGTATTGCAACTGTTTGGAATTGTGATATCATAAAAGGTGATGTTATTTATCTAGAAAATAATGCAGCTTGCATTAGATTCAGGTATCTAAAGGATAAAACCTCTTGGGTGTTGACTAATATTTATGCCCCTAACACTAAAAAGGGTAGAGAGGTTTTTTGGAACAAGCTGTGCTCTCTTAAAAATAGTTTTAGTAATGAGGAATGGATTGTTATGGGAGATTTTAATACCCCCTAAAAAGAAAATGAAAAAAAGGGAGGAAGTTAAACTAATCTGGAAAGTAGAATGGATCTTATGCATTTCATAGATAGTCGAACTCTCCATGGTATTGAGCTCTAGGGGATTGATTACACATGGAGTAATAGAAGAAGTGGTCAGGAATTAATATATTTTAGACTTGACAGAGATCTCATTAGCAATGATTGGTTCACCCATTACTACTACTTGTTGTCTTCTCATTTAAGGGTGGGATCTGATCATAACCCCATTACTTTTTTGGTGGATCCCATCTCCAAAAAAAGTAACTTCCCCCATAGATTTGAGAAAATGTGGACTCTGCATCCACAACTTGAACAAAAAATTAAGGAGTGGTGGAAGATCAAAATAAAAGGGACTGCAATTCTTACTCTGGCCAAAAAAACAAGGGGCTGATAGAATGGATCAGTTTAGGCCTATTAGCTTATGAAATTTAGCCTACAATATTATCTCTAAGATCATCACTATGATAATTTTATCTATTCTCCCATCCCTATTTTCTTGGCAGCAAAATGGTTTTGTGCCTGGCAGACAAATCATGAATTCCATTATATCCATTCATGAAAATGTTCATTCTTTGGTGATGTCGAGGAAGGAAGGTATCATCCTCAAACTAGATTTATCTAAAGCCTATGACAAGGTGGATTGGGAGTTTGTAATGAAAGTTCTGAGGGCCTTTGGATTTAATAAGGAAAGAACTGGTCTTATATTTCATCTTATATCTTCTTCTACTTTCTCAGTTTTGGTTAATGGATCTCTTATTTATTTCTTCAAATCAACTAGGGGTTTAAGGTAGGGGGATCCTCTCTCCCCTGTCCTCTTCATCCTTATGGATGAATGTCTGGGTAGGTTTATGGAGAACCTGGTTAGGAAAGGGGATGTCAAAGGTTTAAACCCTTCTTCACCTAATCAAGTCTGTTCCCATCAGTAGTTTGTAGATGATTCATTTATTATGGGAGAAGCTTCTATTAAAAATGATATCAACATTAAAAAATCCTTAACAAAATATGGGACAGCTTCAAGCCAGAGTTCTGTGTTTTTCTTTAATGTTCCTGATAAAAGAAAGATTAGAATTATGAGAATTTTGGGTTGTGATATGGGAACTCTTCTAGGAACCTACCTTGGTCTCCCTCTTTTCTTGGAACCTCCTAAAACCTTCTAGATTTGTTTAGTGGATAAATATCACAGTAAACTTGTAGGTTGGAAAGTTATGTTGTTGAGTCAAGATGGTAAGATTCAGATTCTTATATCCACTCTCCAAGGTCTTTCTCTTTACGCCCTGAGCATATTTAAAATCCCCAAAAAGTTTGGAGAAGCAATTGAAAAGATCTAAAAATCTTTCTTATGGACAGGAATGGAGAAAAAGAAGATGATACTTCTCATAGCCTAGGATAAGTTCTGTCGACCAGTCAATAAAGGTGGTCTTTGGTTATTAAAAAAAAAAAAATCTTAATGACCACTTGATTGCTAAACTTATATGGAGATACTACAATTCTAGGGGAGAATGGACTCTTATTTGGGACAAAAAATATAATAAGGAGCGCCCAAACCTTGCTAACTTTCTTGATAGGGATAGGGAAGTTGGAGGATCTTTTATATGGAGAAATGTTATGAAAAGTAAAGAAATTATCAGAAAAGGTATAAAATGGAAAGTTGGAAATGGCAGAAATGTTCTATTTTGGGAGGATGAGTAGTTATTACAAACCCCCCTCAAGAATTTCCCTGGCTAGAAGGACTTTGAGAGCCAGTGTAAACTTAGATTTGGGAGGAAAGTGGAGGACTACTGGGATAGAGATCACTAGACAGATCTTACGGTTATTGACAACTCAATGGGACAGCTCAATAAAATTTTGAATTCTACTATTTGATTGAAGATGAAGACATGCTTATAAGGAAGTTCAATTTTAATGGGAATTTAACAATTTCTTCTTTGTATCATCAAGAGTTTGAGGATCTTAATGAGCCTTGTTGGGCTAAAGCTTGGATTAAGGACCTCACCCCTAAGATCAATGTCTTTTTTTGGATCCTGATGCAAAACAAGGTATTGACTATTGATAACCTTATAAAAAGAGGTATGATAATTGTGAAGAGATGTTACATTTTTAATCAGGATGAGGAAAGTTTGAATCATATGTTTATTAATTTTCCCTTTGTGAGGGTGATCTGGGATTACTTCCTTCAAAGTCTCAACATTGAGTGGGTCTTCCTTGAGAATATGGAAAGTCTTTTTAACTCTTGGAACCATCCCTAAAAGAATGAAATTGTGATTAAGGTGTAGAAATTTGTTATTCCCTATGTTTGCTGGGGAGTTTGGAAAGAAAGGAATGAGAGATTTTTTAGAAATAAAGTGACTAGTGAAAAGGAGGTTTTCTATAGAATCAAGAGGGATATCAAAGAAAATTTACTTCTAAAAGACAAAGCTATGGAACCTATCAATAAGGAGGATATTGATGTCTTCAATAATTGGAAAATAAAAGAAAAATTTAGGAAGCAAAAAAATAAAGTCAAGAGAGAGGAAACAAGATGGGATTTTCCTCCTGGTGGATGGATGAAAGTCAACTTTGATGGTGCCTCAAAGGGAAAATCAGGGGTGGCAGGGTGTGGGATTGTCATAAGAGATGAACAAGGATTTTGCAGGGGTATTAAAGTTGTCCCTATAGCCACCCAAACTAATCACAATGCTGAGGCAAATGCTACCCTTCAAGGGCTTATCATGGCTAAGGAGATAGGTTGTAACAAGGTTTGGTTAGAGGGAGACTCCCTTAATATTATAAATGCCTAAACAGTGAAACTCCTACCTCATGTTCAATTTACAATATAATGTAAAAATAAAAAGTTATAATCCATTATGTGAAAATTGTATTGTTTCACATAACTTCGGGAAACAAATGGTGTTGTTGAATGGGCTGCCAATAAGGCTTGTAATCTAGAGTTTGTGACACAATGGTATTATGGTGACAACATGCCTTATCAAGTGAAATCATTACTTGAGTGTGACAAGTTGCGGAGTAGACAGAAAAAAGATCATAAATGGTAACCTTAATAAAAAATTTTAATGTGGAAGTGAGTTATCATAATTAATATCTAAGGAGAAAGTACTTAGTGTTGATTATGAGTTGGATGTGGCATAGATTTAAGGTGTTTTTGGCTTTTTTGTGAGTGAGTTGTGGTATTTGCAATGACATTCATAAGTATTATCACAGAGTCTATAAATTTTACCAGAGAGCAAGGATGGGAGGGAGTAAGAAGCGTGTGGAGCCTGTAAACTGTGATGACTGGAGGGAAATGAAAATTTTTTGGAAGATTCTGAAGGATGGTGGGAGATTATAGCGAAGGCTATAGGAATGGGCATAGAAGGAATCAAGTTCTATAGAGATAGAGCTATATTTGATAAGGTGTGGGAGAAATTCTCGGATTCTGATGAAGAAAAGGCCATGTTGGTTAAGGTGGACACTTCCTACCATAACCCTAAGCAGATTTCTAGGCCATGGAGGTATGTTATTTATGTGATTATCAACTATATAACGCTTGATGGTAGGTTCACCCATGCCTATGGTCATCATTTTATGCTATTGAATAATTTCATACACAATGTGAAAGTTAGTTTTCTCTTTTATTTGCTTAGTGGTGTTACCCAAATTTGTAGATCACATTTGCATTGCTAAATGATTGAGGGAGTGTCTTCTAAAACTTTTGTTTTGATTTATGCTTGTTTTTTTCTTCCATTCATAATGCTATTATTGAAATTATTCTATCCTATGCATTCATCTTGTCTATTTTCTTGCATTTTCCTATTAAATCTGATATGTTCTATGTTTTAAATGGTTTATATATATTTGAATTCATACATATAGCCATTGGCCCCTTTTCACGGTCTGTTATTATTTTTTTAATATATTTTATGACTTTGGTAGATTTAACTTTACGTTAAGTTGTGTTATCTCCAAATCAAAACCGAATATTCATTATGCTTCAGCGATTGGGCGATATCTTTGGTTGCATTATCTCCAGATCAACCTGGGATATTCATTATCATTTAGCGACTTAGTGAAATCCTTCAGTCACATAATTGCATAAGGAAATGGAATATGCTTCTATCTTATAGAGACTCAGTGACATCTATTGATTTCATTCTGACACGGTTTTGATCTGATGATAGTCACCTGATCTTGAAATAAACCTGAAGTTAAGAAGATGATTCAATGACTTCAAGACAAGGAAGAGATGGATAACCCAAGGTTAATAAAATCAAGTTAAAAGTCCCTTTAGTCACAAATTCTCATAAGGAAAGGGAATATTCTTAAATGTCTTTGAGACTCAGCGATATCTGTTGATCTTAATCTGAGCTTGTTTAAATCTGATGGCAGTCACTAGGTCTCGTGAATTAACCATGATCAGGAAAAGTGTTCAGAGACTTCGAGACTAGTGTAAATTCATAACTACATTCATAACTCTAGTTTGAGTTGAGTAAGGTTAAAATCCTTTTAGTTGCATTATCTCATGCAAAATTAGGGTTTTCACTAAGAATCAGGAGACTTGGCATAAACTCTGATGCAAATCAAGAAGATCTATGGTAGTCAGGTGATCGCTAGACAAAGTTTGAAAATTCAAATTCATTCAGTGATTAAGAGATAAAGGTGCAATTGTCGAGTCTCTAGACAAAAACCAAGGCTTTAAAGGGAGTTGTTAAAAGCTTCAGTCGCCGAATCTCAGAATGAAACCATGGTTAAGAGAAGTTTTAGTGATAAGGAGACTATGCATGTTAGTAATAACTAAGAGGGGGGATGAATCAGTTGCTTCAAAAACTTATCCTTATACTTAACCACCAATCAATAAATCTTAGATTATTAAGTCCCTACAAGATGCATGCCAATAAATACTAATAATGACTTAACTGTCTGTCGGTTTCTTTTCTGACCTTGTTCTCCTCGATAACCGATAAGCAGTAAAAACTATTTACTGACACTCAGTAAATATGTAGAGTATACCGATCAATCCAGAAATGCATATGTGAAATGTAGAATAGTAAAGTAATAAACCATACACACATATCACTTGGATTTTAACGTGGAGACCCTGTTAACAGAAAAAACCACTGGGACCAGTACCCTAAATTTTCACTCTTCTGAAGTGAGCCCTGTTAGGAGACAACCCTATTAAAGGTTAAAAACACACTGTTAGGTGTGACCTTGTTAGAGGATTTTATACATAGAGGTTGTCATTTAGTATCGAGCATCTATTTTCTACCATCCTTGAATCAGCCTCCTTCTTAGACTATCAATTGGCTTTAGGAAAATCTTGCTACCATCCTTAAATCAACCTTCTTCTTAGACTATTAATAGGTATCTAGAAATTCCAATGCTACTTTCATGAATCAACATTTTTGGCACTCCTTGGGATGTACCTCAATATATAGAAGACTATTAAGTCCTGCTCTATTAAGAGACTAGATGCTTCAATGGTTAAACTGAAACACAATGACCTATTTCTAATGCAACTTAAATTGCATATTTTCATATCTATTTAAGTACATTACCTCTCTAATCAATGTATCAAGTTAATTCTTTGTGCTCCACACTTTCTTCTTTTTGATACTGCGCTTCACTTTTCGTTGGTGTCTGCTAAATTCTTTAGCTCTCCTTCAGCTTGATTGATCAGGAATGAATGAAGTTATCCTTCATGCATCTTCTTCTTATTCACTCCCCTTTATGTGATTACAGAAAATGAATTTAGCTTGTCTCTTATATAGACATGATATTCACCATTTCTTGATTCTTGATTCTTGATTCTTGGCATGAAAAACAATCCAGCCAATCTAATTTAAAGCATAACTCCTGATTTATCTCGTAGTTATCTTTATGCCAACTATACAAATCTTTTTTAAATTAATCACTTAACTCTAGTCGAATAAAACAATGAAAACAACTAGTTAAATCTATCTTTAGCTCTTGCCAGCTAGATATTTTGTCATTTTCTAAACTCTCTATTCTGTCGGTCAACTCTATAGTTAGTCATCGGTGACAATTGCCAGTTCCGTCAGTGTGACTCCAGTCAGCTTCGGGATCTCCATCCTAGTGGTACCCTAAATTTTGAGAATTTAGAAGTCCCTATCCATTATCAAGAAGCAATTTTCTCCATACTAAAAAAATTAAATGAAGGAAGCTTTATGACACAAATAAATAGAACTAACTAATTGAAGCCTTCAAAAAATGCTAGAATTTCAACCTGCTACAAAGATGATGCTGACAAAGGCTGAAGATGGTTGAATTTTAAAAATCTAAAACTGACTTAGTTCGGGAAATCAAATTTCCTATCTCCAGAAAAAATCTTAGCTTTTCACGATGTGTTTTGGATTTTTGACCAAAGCCAAATCCGAAGGTTAGGTAGTTATTTTTTAGTTAGTTTAGTGTTTTTTCAAAATATTTTATAATAAGGGTTGTGTCTTTTCACCTTAAGGAGGTGTGAAAGCCACTCAAACACATATATATACATAATGTAAAATGTAAAGAATAGAATATAATCTAATTTCACATATTTGGATAATTTTTAATCAGCAAGTATAAACATGGACCTGGATGTACTATTTTTTCAAAATCAATAAAGATAAGTCATTTTTCTTTCACATGTGTAATAGTTTCATTATCATTTTACAAATAGTCCCTCGGATAAACCAATAGAACTTCTTCAAAGTGATAGTTTGATGTGCATGCTTCCTGATTTGATTCATAGTCTATATTTTCAATTGGTTTTCTCATTTTGCATGGTTAAATTCTGTTGATTG
>MU223267.1:1169085-1216095 GCA_018584345.1 Thuja plicata
GGCACTGGTCTAATCATTATTTGGATTATAGTTATTTAGTTCATTGTTTATAGTTTTGTGATATCTTATCTATCTGTTCATTTCAAATTACATACACATTTACTAAACATTCTTTCAATTACTTAAATTATTTTAGTTTATAGTTCATGATATATTGATTTCAATTATATTTATTTCAAGTTCCTTGCCATACTTTGAGAGATGGAAGTTTGAGTTCCATACATAGGTTATCTGCTATAAAAAGCTTGTTCAGGTGAAGGTTCACCCACCTTGGTCTTGCAAAGCCAAAAGTGTAGGGGAAGAGGATCATAATTGATCATTCCTGTTAGTTGGCCAAAAATAATTGGATTTCCCATCATCGGATTGGAAAGTCCAAAGGAAATTCAATTCAGCATTTTTGGGCACCAACACATCCATCGGGCATCATTGGATTTTACTCATCAGGCAACTCTGCTCTCAGCTTGTCGGGCATCCTGTGATTTTGCTTCATCGCGCAACACTATCTTCTGCTCATCGGGTATAACTATGACTTTGGTTCTTTTCCTTTACCAATGGTGTGCACTCCATTAGTGTTATCTATCACTTAGTGAATACTTGACTTTTATGCATTTCTAAAAGTATAACCTTTGTTTCATTGATTCTCTGAATTATTTTGCATTATGTACAAGACCGTACAGATGATATCAAGTTGACATCAATGACAATACAAACTGTTAACTGATTTAATGTCTTACATTATCTTCAAATTAACATTATCAAACATTCAATTAGTTATATGTCATCAATCTCTCCCTTTGGCATATTGATGGAAACAAACTTATATTATCATACTATACTATTTCTAATACAATATGAAATACAATTGTTGAGATTCATCAAACTACCAATCTTTGTTTGATAACCAAAAAAAAATGTTTGACCGCTGGTAAGCTCTGTATTAGCTCAGATTTGATTCTTGCAGCTCTCTATGTTTCTTGTTATGATGTGTTGAATCTTCTTCTTGTGTCAATTTCTCTCTTTTGTCTGTTCTTCTTTTTTGATGTTTATGTCTCTTGTCAGCAACTCTCCCTTTGTGTAATCTCTCATACAATTTTCTCTCCCTTAGGATATGATCTCTCCATGTTGGAGTAATCTGATAATGGATAATATTTCTTCTTTTTCTAAAGACTGTGATAATATGGAAACTTTCTCTCCCTTTGACAACAATGCCAAACAAATATCTTACAGATATCTGACATTAATGTCAAGTGATCTTTTCTCTCCATCCACAATATATTCCTTGAATTTCCCTTATCCATCAGCAATATAATAATGTCCTGGTGCTCGGTTCTGATATATATACCTATTGTATATAGATGTAGCTTTGAAGTTCTTCTCTTTTTTTGCATCAACATGAATGATATTCTGATAATATATAGGTTGATGCAACCTTCAGTCTTTTACTGACTGGTAGACAAGGGTTTTACCCCTAGTCTCTTTCTCAAGTACTCAAACGGATTATTGGGTAGTGGCTTGGTGAAGATATCAGCTAATTATTCTTTTGATTGCACATACTCCAATATCACCTCTTTTTCTTGAACTTGTTCTCTTAAATAATGATACTTGATTGCAATGTGTTTAGTCTTGGAATACATGTTTAGATTCTTAGAAATTTTTATTGCACTGGTGTTATCACAATAGATAATCACTGGTTCTGAGATATTCATATACATACCTTCCAGCAACTGTTTGATCCATGCAATATTTGAGCAGTTTGCAACAGCAGCAACATATTCTGCTTCTACAGTAGACTCAGAGATGCATCCTTCCTTCTTGCTAATCCATGTGACAAGTCTGTCACCCATAAATAATGCTCCTCCAATTGTTCTCTTCCCATCATCAATATTTCCAGTCCATATTATCAGCGAATGATTGACCGATTCGGCGATGTGGAACCTCAGAACAGCTTGTTATGAGATTATAGCTCATTATCAATGAATGGTTGACCAATTCAACAATGTGGAACCTCAGAACAGCTTGTTATGAGATTATAGCTCATTTATAGTGAACAGTTGACTGATTCCGCGATGTGGAACCTCAGAATGACTTGTTATGAGATTACAACTCATTATCAGCGAATGGTTGACCGATTCAGTGATGTGGAACCTTAGAATGACTTGTTATGAGATTTCAGCTCATTATCAATGAATGGTTGACCGATTTGGCAATGTAGAGCCTCAGAATAGCTTGTTATGAGATTACAACTCATTATCAGCAAACGGTTGACCGATTCGGCGATGTGGAACCTCAAAATGGCTTGTTATGAGATTACAACTCATTATCAGTGAACGGTTGACCGATTTGGCGATGTGGAACCTCAGAATGGCTTTTTATGAGATTATAACTCATTATCAGCAAATGATTGACCGATTCGGTGATGTGGAACCTCAGAACAGCTTGTTATGAGATTAAAACTCATTATCAGTGAACGATTGACCGATTCGGCAATGTGGAACCTCAGAATGACTTGTTATGAGATCGTAGCTCATTATCAAGGAACGGTTGACCGATTCGGCGATGTGGAACCTCTGAATGGCTTTTTATGAGATTACAGCTCATTATCAATGTACGATTGACCGATTCAGCGATGTGGAACCTCAGAATAGCTTGTTATGAGATTACAACTCATTATCAATGAATGATTGACCGATTTAGTGATGTAGAACCTCAGAATAGCTTGTTATGAGATTACAACTCATTATCAGTGAATGGTTGACCGATTCGGCTATGTGGAACCTCAGAACGGCTTGTTATGAGATTACAACTCATTATCAGTGAATGGTTGACCGATTCAGCAATGTGGAACCTCAGAATGGCTTGTTATGAGATTACAACTCATTATCAGCAAACGGTTGACTGATTCGGTGATGTGGAACCTTACAACTGCTTGTTATGAGATTACAACTCATTATCAGCGAATGGTTGACCAATTCAGCAATGTGGAACCTTAGAACAGCTTGTTATGAGATTACAACTCATTATCAACAAATGGTTGACTGATTCGGTGATGTGGAACCTCAGAATGACTTGTTATGAGATTGTAGCTCATTATCAATGAATGCTTGACCGATTCGATGATGTGGAACCTCAAAATGGCTTGTTATGAGATTACAGCTCATTATCAATGTACGGTTGACCGATTCAGCGATGTGGAACCTTAGAACAGCTTGTTATGAGATTACAACTCATTATCAGTGAATGGTTGACCGATTCAGCAATGTGGAACCTCTGAATGGCTCGTTATGAGATTACAACTTATTATGAGTGAACAATTGACCGATTCGGTGATGTGGAACCTTAGAATAGCTTTTTATGTGATTACAGCATGTTATCAGCAAACAGTTGACCGTTTCGGTGATATGGAACCTCAGAATAGCTTGTTATGAGATTACAGCTCATTATCAGTAAACGGTTCACCGATTCGGTGATGTGGAACCTCAGAACGACTTGTTATGAGATTACAACTCATTATCAGCGAACGGTTGATCGATTCGGTGATGTGGAACCTTAGAATGACTTGTTATGAGATTGCATCTCATTATCAGTGAACGGTTGACCGATTTGGTGATGTAAAACCTCATAATGGCTTGTTATGAGATTAAAACTCATTATCAGTGAACAATTGACCGATTTGGTGATGTGGAACCTCAGAATGGCTTGTTATGAGATTACAACTCATTATCAGTGAACGGTTGACCGATTCATCAATGTGGAACCTCAGAATGGCTTGTTATGAGATTATAGCTCATTATCAGCGAATGGTTGACCGATTCGGTGATGTGGAACCTCAGAATAGCTTGTTATGAGATTACAACTCATTATCAGTGAATGGTTGACCGATTCAGTGATGTGGAACCTCAAAACAACTTGTTATGAGATTGCAGCTCATTATCAAGGAATGGTTGACCGATTCGGTGATGTGGAACCTTAGAATAGTTTTTTATGAGATTACAGCTCATTATCAATGTACGGTTGACCGATTCAGTGATGTAGAACCTCAGAATGGCTTGTTATGAGATTACAACTCATTATCAGTGAATGATTGACCAATTCGGTGATGTGAAAGCTCAGAGCGGCTAGTTATGAGATTACAACTCATTATCAGTGAACGGTTGACCGATTCGGCAATGTAGAACCTCAGAATAGCTTGTTATGAGATTACAACTCATTATCAACAAACGGTTGACTGAATTGGTGATGTGGAACCTCAGAACGGCTTGTTATGAGATTAAAACTCATTATCAGTGAACGGTTGACCGATTCGGTGATGTGGAACCTCAGAATAGCTTGTTACAAGATTACAACTCATTATCAGTGAATGGTTGACTAATTTGGTGATGTGGAACCTCAGAAGGACTTGTTATGAGATTGCAGCTCATTATAAATGAACGGTTGACCAATTGAGTGATGTGGAACCTTAGAATGGCTTGTTATGAGATTATAGCTCATTATCAATGTATAGTTGACCGATTCGGCGATGTGGAACCTCAGAATGGCTTGTTATGAGATTACAACTCATTATCAGTGAACGGTCGACCGATTCAGCGATGTGGAACCTCAGAATAGCTTGTTATGAGATTACAACTCATTGTCATTGAATGATTGACCGATTTAGCAGTGTGGAACCTCAGAACAACTTGTTATGAGATTATAGCTCATTATCAGCAAACGATTGAATGATTTGATGATGTGGAACCTCAGAACAGCTTGTTATGAGATTAAAGCTCATTATCAGCGAACGGTTGATCGATTCGGCAATGTGGAACCTCAGAATGGCTTGTTATGAGATTACAACTCATTATTAGTGAACGGTTGACCGATTCGGTGATGTGGAAACTCATAATAGCTTGTTATGAGATTACAACTCATTATCAGTGAACGGTTGACCGATTTAGTGATGTGGAACCTTAGAATAGCTTGTTATGAGATTACAACTCATTATCAGGGAATGGTTGACCGATTCGGTGATGTGGAACGTCAGAACGGCTTGTTATGAGATTACAACTCATTATCAGTGAACGGTTCACCAATTCGGCGATGTGGAACCTCAGAATGGCTTGTTATGAGATTGTAGCTCATTATCAATGAACGATTGACCAATTCAGCGATGTGCAACCTTAGAACATCTTGTTATGAGATTACAACTCATTATCAATGTACTGTTGACCGATTCGGCGATGTGGAACCTCAGAATGGCTTGTTATGAGATTACAACTCATTATCAGTGAACGGTTGACAGATTCGGTGATGTGGAACCTTAGAACAGCTCGTTATGAGATTACAACTCATTATCAGTGAATGATTGACCGATTCAGTGATGTGGAACCCCAGAATAGCTTGTTATGAAATTGCAACTCATTATCAGTGAACGATTGACCGATTTGGTGATGTGGAACCTCAGAATAGGTTGTTATGAGATTATAGCTCATTATCAGCGAACGGTTGACCAATTCGGCGATGTCAAACCTCAGAATGACTTGTTATGAGATTACAACTCATTATCAATGAATGGTTGACCAATTAGGTAATGTGAAACCTCAAAATGACTTGTTATGAGATTGCAGCTCATTATCAGTGAACGGTTGACTGATTCAGCGATGTAGAACCTCAAAATGGCTTGTTATGAGATTACAACTCATTATCAGTGAACGGTTGACTGATTTGGCAATGTGGAACCTCAGAACAACTTGTTATGAGATTACAACTCATTATAAGTGAACAGTTGACTGATTCGGCGATGTGGAATCTCAGAATGGTTTGTTATGAGATTACAACTCATTATCAGGAAATGGTTGACCGATTCGGCGATGTGGAACCTCAGAACAGCTTTTTATGAGATTACAAATCATTATCTGTGAACAGTTGACCGATTCGGTGATGTAGAACCTCAGAATGACTTTTTATGAGATTGCAGCTCATTATCAAGGAATGGTTGACTGATTCGGAGATGTGGAACCTCAGAATAGCTTGTTATAAGATTATAGCTCATTATCAATGTATGGTTGACCGATTCGGCGATGTGGAACCTTAGAATGGCTTGTTATGAGATTACAACTCATTATTAGTGAACAATTGAATGATTCAGCAATGTGGGACCATAGAATAGCTTGTTATGAGATTATAGCTCATTATTAGTGAATGGTTGACCGATTCAGAGATGTGGAACCTCAGAATAGCTTGTTATGAGATTACAACTCATTATCAGTGAACAATTGACTGATTTGGTGATGTGGAACCTCAGAACAGCTTGTTATGAGATTATAACTCAATATTAGTGAACGGTTGACCGATTCGGCGATGTGGAAACTTACAATGTCTTGTTATGAGATTACAACTCATTATCAGTGAACGGTTGACCAATTCGGCGATGTGGACACTCAAAATAGCTTGTTATGAGATTACAACTCATTATCAGCCAACGGTTGACTGATTCGGTGATGTGGAACCTCAGAACAGCTTGTTATGAGATTACAACTCATTATCAGCAAATGGTTGACCGATTTAGCGATGTGGAACCTCAGAATGACTTGTTATGAGATTGCAGCTCATTATCAATGAATGGTTGACTGATTCAGCTATGTGGAACCTCAGAACAGCTTTTTATGAGATTACAGCTCATTATCAATGTATGGTTGACCAATTCTGCGATGTGGAACCTCAAAACGGCTTGTTATGAGATTACAACTCATTATCAGTGAACGGTTGACCGATTCGACGATGTGGAACCTCAGAATGGCTTGTTATGAGATTACAACTCATTATCAATGAATGATTGACCGATTTGGTGATGTGGAACCTCAGAATAGCTTTTTATGATATTACAACTCATTATCAGCGAACGGTTGAATGATTCGGTGATGTGGAACCTCAGAACAGCTTGTTATGAGATTATAGCTCATTATCAGTGAATGGTTGATCGACTCGGCAATGTAGATCCTCAGTATGGCTTGTTATGAGATTACAACTAATTATCAGCAAACGGTTGACTGATTCAGTTATGTGGAACCTCAGAACGGCTTATTATGAGATTACAACTCATTATTAGAAAATGGTTGACCGTGGAACCTCAAAATGGCTTGTTATGAGATTACAACTCATTATCAACGAACGGTTGACCAATTCGGCAATGTGGAACCTTAGAATGACTTGTTATGAGATTGCAGCTCATTATCAATGAACGGTTGACCAATTCGGCGATGTGGAACCTCATAACGGCTTGTTATGAGATTATAGCTCATTATCAATGTATGATTGACTGAATTGGCAATGTGGAACCTCAGAACAGCTTGTTATGAGATTACAACTCATTATCAGTGAAAGGTTGACCGATTCGGCAATGTGGAACCTCAGAATGACATGTTATGAGATTACCACTCATCAGTGAACGATTGACCGATTCAGCAATGTGGAAGCTCTAAACAGCTTGCTATGAGATTACAACTCATTATCAGCAAACGATTGAACAATTTGGCGATGTGGAACCTTAGAATAGCTTGTTATGAGATTACAGCTCATTATCAGTGAATGGTTGATCGATTCGGTGATGTGGAACCTCAAAACAACTTGTTATGAGATTATAACTTATTATCAACGAACGGTTGACCGATTCGGTGACGTGGAACCTCAGAATGACTTGTTATGAGATTATAGCTCATTATCAGTGAACGGTTGACCGATTCGGTGATATAGAACCTCAAAATAGCTTGTTATGAGATTACAACTCATTATTAGTGAACAGTTGACCGATTCGGCAAAGTGGAACCTTAGAATGGCTTGTTATGAGATAACAACTCATTATCAGCAAACGGTTGACCTATTCAGCGATGTGGAACCTCAGAATAGCTTGTTATGAGATTACAACTCATTATCAGCGAACAGTTGACCGATTCAGCGATGTGAAACCTCAGAATGGCTTGTTATGAGATTACAACTCATTATTAGTGAACGGTTGACCGATTCGGCGATGTGGAACCTCAGAATGGCTTGTTATGAGATTACAACTCATTATAAGTGAATGGTTGACCTATTCGGCGATGTGGAACCTCAGAACGGCTTGTTATGAGATTACAACTCATTATAAGTGAATAGTTGACCGATTTGGCAATGTGGAACCTTAGAATGGCTTGTTATGAGATTACAACTCATTCTCAGCGAACGGTTGACCGATACGGCGATGTGGAACCTGAGAATAGCTTGTTATGAGATTACAACTCATTATCAGTGAACGGTTGACCGATTTGGTGATGTGGAACCTCAAAATGACTTGTTATGAGATTGTAGCTCATTATCAATGAACGGTTGACTGATTCAGCGATGTGGAACCTCAGAATGGCTTGTTATGAGATTACAGCTCATTATCAATGTACAATTGACCGATTTGGTGATGTGGAACCTCAGAACGGTTCATTATGAGATTACAACTCATTATCAGCGAATGATTGACCAATTCAGCGATGTGGAACCTTAGAACAGCTTGTTATGAGATTATAGCTCATTATTAGCGAACGGTTGACCGATTCAGTGATGTGGAACCTTGAAATAGCTTGTTATGAGGTTACAGCTCATTTATAGTGACTGGTTGACCGATTTAGCGATGTGGAACATTAGAATGACTTGTTATGAGATTACAACTCATTATGAGCGAGTGGTTGACCGATTTGGTGATGTGGAACCTCAAAATGACTTGTTATGAGATTTCAACTCATTATCAGCGAATGGTTGACCAATTCAGCAATTTAGAACCTCAGAATGGCTTGTTATGAGATTACAACTCATTATAAGCAAACAGTTGACCGATTCGGTTATGTGGAACCTTAGAATGGCTTGTTATGAGATTACAACTCATTATCAGTGAATGGTTCACCGATTTGGTGATGTGAAACCTCAGAACGGCTTGTTATGAGATTATAACTCATTATTAGCAAACAGTTGACTGATTTGGTGATGTGGAACCCCAGAATAGCTTGTTATGAGATTACCACTCATTATTAGTGAACGGTTGACCGATTCGGCAATGTGGAACCTCAAAATGACTTGTTATGAGATTACAGCTCATTATCAAGGAATGGTTGACCGATTCAGCGATGTGGAACCTCAGAATGGCTTGTTATGAGATTACAGCTCATTATCAATGTACGGTTGACCGATTCAGTGATGCGGAACCTTAGAATATCTTGTTATGAGATTATAACTCATTATCAGCGAATGGTTGACCGATTCGGCAATGTGGAACCTCAAAATGGCTTGTTATGAGATTACAACTCATTATCAGTGAACGGTTGACCGATTCGGTGATGTGGAACCTCAGAATGGCTTGTTATGAGATTACAACTCATTATCAGCGAACGATTGACTTATTCGGTGATGTGGAACCTTAGAATGGCTTATTATGAGATTACAACTCATTATCAATGAACGGTTGACTGATTCGGCGATGTGGAACCTTAGAACAGCTTGTTATGAGATTACAACTCATTATCAACAAATGGTTAAATGATTCAGTGATGTGGAACCTCAGAATGACTTGTTATGAGATTGTAGCTCATTATGAATGAATGGTTGACAGATTCAGTCATGTGGAACCTCAGAATGACTTGTTATGAGATTACAGCTCATTATCAATGTACAGTTGACCGATTTAGTGACGTGGAACCTTAGAATAGCTTGTTATGAGATTACAACTCACTATCAGTGAATGGTTGACCGATTCGGCGATGTGGAACCTCAGAACGGCTCGTTATGAGATTACAACTCATTATTAGTGAACGATTGACCGATTTGGCGATATGGCACCTCAGAATAGATTTTTATGAGATTACAACACATTATCAGCAAACAGTTGACCGTTTCGACGATGTGGAACATCAGAATAGCTTGTTATAAGATTATAGCTCATTATCAGTGAATGGTTCACCAATTCAGTGATGTGGAACCTCAGAATGTCTTGTTATGAGATTACAACTCATTATCAATGAACGGTTGAGCGATTCAGCGATGTGGAACCTTAGAATGAGTTGTAATGAGATTGCAGCTCATTATCAACGAACGGTTGACCGATTTGGTGATGTAAAACCTCACAATGGCTTGTTATGAGATTACAACTCATTATCAGTGAACGGTTGACTGATTCGGTGATGTGGAACCTTAGAATGACTTGTTATGAGATTACAACTCATTATCAGTGAATGGTTGACTGATTCAGCGATGTGAAACCTTAGAATAGCTTATTATGATATTACAGCTCATTATCAGTGAATGGTTGACCGATTCGATGATGTGGAACCTTAGAATAGCTTGTTATGAGATTACAACTCATTATCAGTGAACGGTTAACTGATTCGGTGATGTGGAACCTCAGAACAACTTGTTATGAGATTGCAGCTCATTATCAAGGAATGGTTAACCGATTTGGCAATGTGGAACCTCACAATGGCCTTTTATGAGATTACAGCTCATTATCAATGTATGGTTGACGGATTTGGTGATGTGGAACCTCAGAATAGCTTGTTATGAGATTACAACTCATTATCAGTGAACGATTGACCAATTTGGTGATGTGGAACCTCAGAATAGCTTGTTATGAGATTACAACTCATTATCAGTGAGCACTTGAACGATTCGGTGATGTAGAACCTCAGAACAGCTTGTTATGAGATTACAGCTCATTATCAGTGAACGGTTGATCGATTCGGCGATGTGGAACCTTAGAATGGCTTGTTATGAGATTACAACTCATTATCAGCAACCAGTTGACTGATTCAGTGATGTGGCACCTCAGAACGGCTTGTTATGAGATTACAACTCATTATCAGTGAACGGTTGACTGATTCGGTGATGTGGAACCTCAGAATAGCTTGTTATGAGATTACAACTCATTATCAGTGAACGGTTGACCGATTTGGCGATGTAAAACCTCAGAATAGCTTATTATGAGATTACAACTCATTATCAGCAAATGGTTGACCTATTCGGTGATGTGGAACCTCAGAATGACTTGTTATGAGATTGTAGCTCATTATAAATGAACAATTGACCGATTCGGCGATGTGGAACCTTAGAATGGCTTGTTATGAGATTACAGCTCATTATCAATGTATGGTTGACCAATTTTGCGATGTGGAACCTCAAAATGGCTTGTTATGAGATTATAACTATTTATCAGTGAACGGTTGACCGATTCGGCGATGTGGAACCTCGAAACAGCTTGTTATGAGATTACAACTCATTGTCAGCAAATGATTGACTGATTTGGAGATGTGGAACCTTGGAATAGCTTGTTATGAGATTATAGCTCATTATCAACAAACAGTTGAATGATTCAAGGATGTGGAACTTCAGAACAACTTGTTATGAGATTACAGCTCATTATCAGTGAACGGTTGAACGATTCGGTGATGTGGAACCTCAGAACAGCTTGTTATGAGATTACAACTCATAATCAGCGAATAGTTGACCGATTCGGCAATGTAGAACCTCAGAATGGCTTGTTATGAGATTACAACTCATTATCAGTGAACGGTTGACCAATTTGGTGATGTGGAACCTCAGAATAGCTTGTTATAAGATTACAACTCATTATGAGTGAATGGTTAACCGATTCGGTGATGTGGAACCTCACAATGGCTTATTATGAGATTACAACTCATTATCATCGAATGGTTGACCGATTCAGCAATGTGGAACCTCAGAATCGCTTGTTATGAGATTACAACTCATTATCAGTGAATAGTTGACCGATTCTGCGATGTGGAACCTTAGAATGGCTTGTTATGTGATTACAACTCATTATTAGTGAATAGTTGACCGATTCGGCGATGTGAAACCTCAGAATGGCTTGTTATGAGATTACAGCTCATTATCAGTGAACAGTTGACCGATTTAGTAATGTGGAACCTCAAAATGGCTTTTTATGAGATTACAACTCATTATCAGCAAACGGTTGACTGATTCAGCGATGTGGAACCTTTGAACAGCTTGTTATGAGATTACAACTCATTATCAGCAAGCGGTTGACCAATTCAGTGATGTGGAAACGCAGAATGACTTGTTATGAGATTGCAGCTCATTATCAATGAATGATTGACTGATTCAGTGATGTGAAACCTTAGAACGGCTTGTTATGAGATTAAAGCTCATTATCAATGTACTATTGACTGATTCGGCAATGTGGAACCTCAGAATGTTTTGTTATGAGATTACAACTCATTATCAGTGAACGGTTGACCGATTCGGCGATGTGGAACCTCAGAATAGCTCATTATGAGATTACAAATCATTATCAATGAACGATTGACCGATTCGGTGATGTGGAACCTCAGAATAGCTTGTTATGAGATTACAACTCATTATCAGCAAATGGTTGACCAATTTGATGATGTGGAACCTCAGAATAGGTTGTTATGAGATTATAGCTCATTATCAGTGAATGGTTGACCGATTCAGCGATGTGGAACCTCAAAATGACTTGTTATGAGATTACAACTCATTATCAATGAACGGTTGACCGATTTGGTGATGTGAAACCTCAGGATGACTTGTTATGAGATTATAGCTCATTATCAGTGAGCGGTTGACCAATTCAGAGATGTAGAACCTCAGAACGGCTTGTTATGAGATTACAACTCATTATCAGTGAACGGTTGACCGATTTGGCAATGTGGAACCTCAGAATGGCTTGTTATTAGATTACAACTCATTATCAGTGAATGGTTGACTGATTTGCCGATGTGGAATCTCAGAATGGCTTGTTATGAGATTACAACTCATTATCAGTGAATGGTTGACCGATTTGGTAATGTGGAACCTCAAAACAGCTTATTATGAGATTAAAACTCATTATCAGTGAATGGTTGACCGATTCGGTGATGTGGAACCTTGGAATAGCTTGTTATGAGATTACAACTCATTGTCAGTGAATGATTAACCGATTCGGCGATGTGGAACCTCAGAATAGCTTGTTATGAGATTATAGCTTATTATCAGCAAACACTTGAACAATTTGAGGATGTGGAACCTCAGAATAGCTTCTTATTAGATTACAGCTCATTATTAGTGAACGATTGATCGATTCGGTGATGTGGAACCTCATAATGTTTTGTTATGACATTACAACTCATTATCAGTGAACGGTTGACCGATTCGGTGATGTGGAACCTTAGAACGGCTTGTTATGAGATTACAACTCATTATTAGTGAACGGTTGACCGATTCAGCAATGTGAAACCTCAGAATAGCTTGTTATGAGATTACAACTCATTATCAGTTAACAGTTGACCGATTCAGTGATGTGGAACCTTAGAACGGCTTGTTATGAGATTACAACTCATTATCAGTTAACAGTTGACCGATTCAGTGATGTGGAACCTCAAAATGGCTTGTTATGAGATTACAACTTATTATCAGTGAACGGTTGACTGATACGGCGATGTGGAACCTCAAAATAGCTTGTTATGAGATTACAACTCATTATTAGTGAACGGTTGACTGATTTAGCGATGTGGAACCTCAGAATGGCTTGTTATGAGATTACAACTCATTATCAGTGAACGATTGACTGATTTGGCAATGTGGAACCTCAGAATAGCTTGTTATGAGATTATAGCTCATTATCAGTGAATAGTTGACCGATTCAGCGATGTGGAACCTCAGAACAGCTTATTATGAGATTACAGCTCATTTACAGTGAATGGTTGACTGATTTGGCGATGTGAAACCTTAGAATGACTTTTTATGAGATTACAACTCATTATCAATGAATGGTTGACCGATTCGGTGATGTGGAACCTCAAAATGACTTGTTATGAGATTTTAGCTCATTATTAGTGAACGGTTGACCAATTCGGCAATGTAGAACCTCAAAATGGCTTGTTATGAGATTACAACTCATTATCAACAAATAGTTGACCGATTTGGTGATGTGGAACCTCAGAATGGCTTGTTATGAGATTACAACTCATTATAAGTGAATGGTTGACTGATTTGGCGATGTGGAACCTCAAAACAGCTTGTTATGAGATTATAACTCATTATCAGCAAATGGTTGACCGATTTGGTGATGTGGAACCTCAAAATAGCTTGTTATGAGATTACAACTCATTATAAGTGAACAGTTGACTGATTCAGCAATGTGGAACCTCAGAATGACTTGTTATGAGATTGCAGCTCATTATCAAGGAATAGTTGACCGATTCAGCGATGTGGAACCTCAGAATAGGTTGTTATGAGATTACAGCTCATTATCAATGTACAGTTAACCGATTCAGTGATGTGGAACCTCAGAATAGCTTGTTATGAGATTACAACTCATTATCAATGAATGGTTTACTGATTTAGCAATGTGGAACCTCAGAATAGCTTGTTATGAGATTACAACTCATTATCAGATTATGACTTGTTATGAGATTACAACTCGTTATCAGTGAATGGTTGACCGATTCAGTGATGTCGAACCTCAGAATGACTTGTTATGAGATTGCAACTCATTATCAGCGAACGGTTGACCGATTCAGCGATGTAAAACCTTAGAATGGCTTGTTATGAGATTAAAACTCATTATCAATGAACGGTTGACCGATTCGGTGATGTGGAACCTCAGAGCTGCTTGTTATGAGATTACAACTTATTATCAATGAACGGTTGATCAATTCGGCGATATGGAACCTCAGAATGGCTTGTTATGAGATTAAAGCTCATTATCAGTGAATGGTTGACCGATTCAGTGATGTGGAACCTCAGAATAGCTTGTTATGAGATTACAACTCATTATCAGTGAATGGTTGATCAATTCGTTGATGTTGAACCTCAGAATGGCTTGTTATGAGATTACAACTCATTATCAGTGAACAGTTGACCAATTCAGTGATGTGGAACCTCAGAATGGCTTGTTATGAGATTACAACTCATTATCAGTGAATGGTTGACTGATTTGGCGATGTGGAACCTCAGAACAGCTTGTTATTGCAACTCGTTGTCAGCAAACGGTTGACTAATTCAGTGATGTGGAACCTGAGAATGGCTTGTTATGAGATTACAACTCATTATCAGTGAACGGTTGACCGATTTGGCGATGTCGAACCTCAGAACGGCTTGTTATGAGATTAAAACTCATTATCAGTGAATGGTTGACCGATTTAGCAATGTGGAACCTCAGAATGGCTTGTGATGAGATTACAACTCATTATCAGTGAAGAGTTGACCGATTCAGTGATGTAGAACCTCAGAATGGCTTGTTATGAGATTACAACTCATTATAAGCGAATGGTTTACCGATTCAGTAATGTGGAACCTTAGAATGGCTTGTTATGAGATTACAACTCATTATCAATGAATGGTTGACCGCTTCAGCGATGTGGAACCTCATATTAGCTTGTTATAAGATTACAACTCATTATCAGTGAACGGTTGACCGATTCGGCGATGTGGAACCTTAGAATGACTTGTTATGAGATTGTAGCTCATTATCAATGAACGGTTGACCGATTCGGTGATGTGGAACCTCAGAATGGCTTGTTATGAGATTACAAGTCATTATCAATGTATGGTTGACTGATTCTGTGATGTGGAACCTTAGAATGGCTTGTGATGAGATTACAACTCATTATCAGTGAACAGTTGACTGATTCGGTGATGTGGAACCTTAGAATGGCTCGTTATGAGATTACAACTCATTATCAGTGAATGATTGACCGATTCAGCGATGTGGAACCTTAGAATAGCTTGTTATGAGATTATAACTCAATATTAGTGAGTAGTTGACCGATTCGGCGATGTGGAACTTCAGAATAACTTGTTATGAGATTATAGCTCATTATCAGCGAATGGTTGACCAATTCGGTGATGTAGAACCTCATAATGGCTTGTTATGAGATTACAACTCATTATCAGTGAATGATTGACTGATTCGGCGATGTGAAACCATAGAACGGCTTGTTATGAGATTACAACTCATTATCAGCAAACGGTTGATGGTTTTAGGGATGTGAAACCTTAGAATAGCTTATTGTGAGATTGCAGCTCATTATGAAGGAACGGTTGAACGATTCAACAATGTGGAATCTGAGAATGACTTGTTATGAGATTGCAGCTCATTATGAAGGAACGGTTGAACGATTCGGCGATGTGGAACCTCAAAACAACTTGTTATGAGATTATAACTCATTATCAATGTACGGTTGACCGATTCGGCGATGTGGAACCTCAGAATGGCTTGTTATGAGATTATAACTCATTATCAGTGAATGATTGACTGATTCAGCGATGTGGAACCTCAGAATGACTTGTTATGAGATTGCAGCTCATTATCAATGAATGGTTAACCGATTTGGCGATGTGGAACCTAAAAATGGTTTGTTATGAAATTTCAGCTCATTACAAATGTACGATTGACTAATTCGGTGATGTGGAACCTCAGAACGGCTTGTTATGAGATTACAACTCATTATCAGTGAATGATTGACTGATTTAGCGATGTGGAACCTTAGAATAGCTTGTTATGAGATTATAACTCATTATCAGCAAACAGTTGACTGATTCAGCGATGTGGAACCTTAGAACATCTTGTTATGAGATTACAACTCATTATCAGTGAGTGGTTGACCGATTCGGCGATGTGGAACCTTAGAACAACTTTTTATGAGATTGTAGCTCATTATCAATAAACGGTTGACTGATTTGGCAATGTGGAAGCTCAGAATGGCTTGTTATGAGATTACAACTCATTATCAGTGAATGGTTGACTGATTAAGTGATGTGGAACCTCAGAATGGCTTGTTATGAGATTACCACTCATTATCAGTGAACGGTTGACCGATTCAGTGATGTGGAACCTCAGAATAGCTTGTTATAAGATTATAACTCATTATGAGTGAACGGTTGACTGATTCGGTGATGTGGAACCTCAGAATGGCTTATTATGAGATTACAACTCATTATCAGTGAACGGTTGACCAATTTAGCAATGTGGAACCTCAGAATGGCTTGTTATGAGATTATAACTCATTATCAGCAAACAGTTGACCAATTTGGTGATGTGGAACCTCAGAACAGCTTGTTATGAGATTACAACTCATTATCAGCTAATGGTTGACTGATTTGGCAATGTGGAACCTGAGAATGACTTGTTATGAGATTGCAGCTCATTATCAATGAATGTTTGACCGATTCGGCGATGTGGAACCTCAAAATGGCTTGTTATGAGATTATAGCTCACTATCAATGTACGGTTGACCGATTCAGTGATGTGGAACCTTAGAACGGCTTGTTATAAGATTACAACTCATTATCATTGAACGGTTGACCGATTTGGCAATGTGGAACCTCACAATGGCTTGTTATGAGATTACAACTCATTATTGGCGAACGGTTGACCGATTCGGCGATGTGGAATCTCAAAATGGCTTGTTATGAGATTATAACACATTATCAGTGAATGGTTGACAGATTCAGCGATGTAGAACCTCAGAATAGCTTGTTATGAGATTACAACTCATTATCTATGAACGGTTTACCGATTCGGCGATGTGGAACCTCAGAATGACTTGTTATGAGATTGCAGCTCATTATCAAGGAACAGTTGACGGATTCGGGGATGTGGAACCTCAGAACAGCTTGTTATGAGATTACAGCTCATAATAAATGTATGGTTGACCAATTCAGCAATGTGGAACCTCAGAATGGCTTGTTATGAGATTACAACTCATTATCAGTGAACGATTGACCGATTCGGCGATGTGGGACCTTAGAATATCTTGTTATGAGATTATAGCTCATTATTAGCGAATGGTTGACCGATTCGGTGATCTGGAACCTTAGAACGGCTTGTTATGAGATTACAACTCATTATCAGTGAATGGTTGACCGATTCAGCGATGTGGAACCTCAGAACAGCATGTTATGAGATTACAACTCATTATCAGTGAACAGTTGATCGATTCAGTGATGTGGAACCTCAGAACGGCTTGTTATGAGATTACAACTCATTATCAGTGAACGGTTGACCGATTCGGGGATGTGGAACCTCAGAATAGCCTATTATGGGATTACAACTCATTATCAGCGAACAGTTGACCCATTCGGCGATGTGGAACCTCAAAATGACTTGTTATGAGATTGTAGCTCATTACAAATGAACGGTTGACTGATTTGGCGATGTGGAACCTCAGAATGGCTTGTTATGAGATTATAGCTCATTATTAATGTATGGTTGACCGATTCAGTGATGTGGAACCTTAGATTTGCTTGTTATGAGATTATAACTCATTATCAGTGAACGGTTGACCGATTCGGTGATGTGGGAGCTTAGACAACTCCTTATGAGATTACAACTCATTATCAGTGAACAATTGACTGATACGGCGACATGGAACCTCAGAATAGCTTGTTATGAGATTACAACTCATTATTAGTGAACGGTTGACCGATTCGGCGATGTGGAACCTTAGAATAGCTTGTTATGAGATTACAGCTCATTATCAGCAAACAGTTGACTAATTCGGTGATGTGGAACCTTAGAACAACTTTTTATGAGATTACAACTTATTATCACTGAATGGTTGACCGATTCGGCGATGTGGAACCTCAGAATGACTTTTTATGAGATTGCAGGTCATTATCAGCAAATGGTTGACCAATTCGGCGATGTAGAACCTCAGAATCGCTTGTTATGAGATTATAACTCATTATAAGTGAACGGTTGACTGATTCAGCGATGTGGAACCTCAGAATGGCTTGTTATGGGATTACAACTCATTATCAGTGAATGGTTGACTAATTCGGCGATGTGGAACCTCAGAACAACTTGTTATGAGATTATAGCTCATTATCAATGTACAGTTGACTGATTTGGCGATGTGGAACCTCAGAATGGCTTGTTATGAGATTACAACTCATTATCAGTGAACGGTTGACCGATTCGGTGATGTGGAACCTCAGAACCGCTTGTTATGAGATTACAACTCATTATCAGTGAATTATTGATTAATTTGGCGATGTCAAACCTCAAAACAGCTTGTTATGAGATTACAGCTCATTATCAGTGAACCATTGACCAATTCAATGATGTGGAACCTCATAATAGCTTGTTATGAGATTACAGCTTGTTATTAGCGAACGGTTGACTGATTCGGTGATGTGGAACCCCAGAATGAATTGTTATGAGATTACAACTCATTATCAGTGAATGGTTGATCGATTCGGTGATGTGGAGCCTCAGAATGACTTGTTATGAGATTGTAGCTCATTATCAGCAAACGGTTGACTGATTTGGCAATGTAGAACCTCAGAAGGGCTTGTTATGAGATTACAACTCATTATCAGCGAACAAGCTTGTTATGAGATTACAACTCATTATCAGTGAACGGTTGAATGATTCGATGATGTGGAACCTCAGAATAGCTTGTTATGAGATTATAGCTCATTATCAGTGAATGGTTGATCGATTTGGTGATGTGGAACCTCAGAATAGCTTTTTATGAGATTACAAATCATTATCAGCAAACAGTTGACCAATTTGGTGATGTGGAACCTCAGAATGACTTGTTAGAAGATTGCAGCTCATTCTCAGTGAATAGTTGACCGATTTAGCATTGTAGAACCTTAGAATGGCTTGTTATGAGATTACAACTCATTATCAGTGAACGGTTGACTGATTTGGCAATGTGAAACCTCAGAATGACTTGTTATGAGATTGCAGCTCATTATCAATGAATGGTTGACCGATTCAGTGATGTAGAACCTTAGAATGGCTTGTTATGAGATTACAGCTCATTATCAATGTATAGTTGACCGATTCAGTGATGTGGAACCTCAGAATGGCTTGTTATGAGATTACAACTTATTATCAGTGAACAGTTGACCAATTTGGTGACATGGAAACTCAGAATGGCTCATTATGAGATTACAACTCATTATCAGTGAATAATTGACCAATTCTGTGATGTGGAACCTCATAATAGCTTGTTATGAGATTACAGCTCATTATCAATGAACGGTTGAACAATTCAGCGATTTGGAAACTCAGAACAGCTTGTTATGAGATTACATCTCATTATCAGTGAACGGTTGAACAATTTGGCAATTTGGAACCTCAAAATAGCTTGTTATGAGATTACAGCTCATTATCAGTGAACGGTTGATCGATTCAGCGATGTGGAACCTCAGAATGGCTTGTTATGAGATTACAACTCATTATCAGCGAACGGTTGACTGATTGGGCGATGTGGAACCTCAGAATGGCTTATTATTATATTACAACTCATTATCAGCAAATGGTTGACCGATTCGGTGATGTGGAACCTCAAAATAGCTTGTTATGAGATTACAACTCATTATCAGTGAACGGTTGATCGATTCAGTGATGTGGAACCTCAGAATGGCTTGTTATGAGATTACAACTCATTATCAGTGAACGGTTGCTTGATTCGATGATGTAGAACCTCGGAATGGCTCGTTATGAGATTAAAAATCATTATCAATGCACGATTGACTGATTCAGCGATGTGAAACCTCTGAATATCTTGTTATGAGATTACAAGTCATTATCAGTGAATGGTTGACCGATTCAACGATGTGGAACCTCAGAATAGCTTGTTATGAGATTACAGCTCATTATCAGTGAACGGTTGACCGATTGAGCGATGTGGAACCTTAGAATGACCTATTATGAGATTACAACTCATTTTAAGTGAATGGTTGACCGATTCACTGATGTGCAACCTCAGAATGACTTTTTATGAGATGGGAGCTCATTATTAGTGAACGGTTGATCGATTCGGCAATGTAGAACCTCAGAACAGCTTGTTATGAGATTACAACTCATTATCAATGAATGATTGACCGATTCGGCGATGTGGAACCTCAGAATGGCTTGTTATGAGATTATAACTCATTATCAGCGAATGGTTGACCGATTTGGTGATGTGGAACCTCAGATTGGCTTATTATGAGATTACAACTCATTATCAGTGAACGGTTGACCGATTCAGTAATGTGGAACCTTAGAACAACTTGTTATGAGATTACAACTCATTATCAGCAAACGGTTGACCGATTCTGTGATGTGGAACCTCAGAATGACTTGTTATGAGATTGCAGCTCATTATCAAGGAACGGTTGACCAATTCACCAATGTGGAACCTCAGAACAACTTGTTATGAGATTAAAGCTCATTATCAATGTACAGTTGACTGATTTGGTGATGTGGAACCTTAAAATAGCTTGTTATGAGAGTATAACTCATTATCAGTGAATGATTGACCGATTCGCCGATGAGGAACCTCATAAAAACTTGTTATGAGATTACAGCTCATTATCAGTGAATGGTTGAATGATTCGATGATGTGGAACCTTAGAATAGCTTGTTATGAGATTACAGCTCATTATTAGTGAACTGTTGATCGATTTGGTGATGTGGAACCTCAGAATGGCTTGTCATGAGATTACAACTTATTATCAGTGAATGGTTAACCAATTCGGTGATGTGGAACCTCAGAATGACTTATTATGAGATTATAACTCATTATCAGTGAATGGTTGACTGATTCAGCAATGTGGAACCTCAGAACAGCTTGCTATGAGGTTATAACTCATTATCAGTGAACGGTTGACTGATTCAGTGATGTGGCACCTCAGATCGGCTTGTTATGAGATTACAACTCATTATCAGTGAACGGTTGACCGATTCAGTGATGTAGAACCTGAGAACACCTTGTTATGAGATTACAACACATTATCAGCGAACGGTTGACCGATTTGGCTTGTTATGAGATTACAACTCATTATCAGTGAACGGTTGCTTGATTCGATGATGTAGAACCTCAGAATGGCTTGTTATGAGATTAAAACTCATTATTAGTGCACGATTGACTGATTCAATGATGTGGAACCTCTGAATAGCTTGTTATGAGATTACAGCTCATTATCAGTGAATGGTTGACCGATTCAGCAATGTGGAACCTCAGAATAGCTTTTTATGAGATTACAGCTCATTATCAGTGAACAGTTGACCGATTCAGCAATGTGGAACCTTAGAATGACTTATTATGAGATTACAACTCATTATTAGTGAATGGTTGACTGATTCGGTGGTGTGGAACCTCAGAATGACTTGTTATGAGATGGGAGCTCATTATTAGCGAACGGTTGATTGATTCGGCAATGTAGAACCTCAGAACAGCTTGTTATGAGATTACAACTCATTATAAGTGAATGATAGACCGATTCGGCGATGTGGAACCTCAGAATGGCTTGTTATAAGATTATAACTCATTATCAGTGAATGGTTGACTGATTCGGCAATGTGGAACCTCAGAATGGCTTATTATGAAATTACAACTCATTATCAATGAACGGTTGACCGATTCAATGATGTGGAACCTCAAAACAACTTTTTATGAGATTATAACTCATTATCAGTGAATGATTGACCGATTCTATGATGTGGAACCTCAGAATGACTTGTTATGAGATTTCAGCTCATTATCAAGGAACGGTTGACCGATTCGGCAATGTGGAACCTCAGAACAGTTTGTTATGAGATTAAAGCTCATTATCAATGTACGGTTGACAGATTTTGTGATGTGGAACCTTAGAATGGCTTGTTATGACATTACAACTCATTATCAGTGAATGATTGACCGATTCACCAATGAGGAACCTCAGAATAGCTTGTTATGAGATTATAGCTCATTATCAGTGAACGGTTGAATGATTCGGTGATGTGGAACCTTAGAATAGCTTGTTATGAGATTACAGCTCATTATCAGTGAACTGTTGATCGATTTGGTGATGTGGAACCTCAGAATGGCTTGTTATGAGATTACAACTCATTATCAGCGAATGGTTGACTGATTCGGTGATGTGGAACCTCAGAATAGCTTGTTATGAGATTACACCTCATTATCAGCGAACAGTTGACCGATTCAGTGATGTGGAACCTTAGAACAGCTTGCTATGAGATTACAACTCATTATCAGTGAATGGTTGACTGATTCAATGATGTAGAATCTCAGAATGGCTTGTTATGAGATTACAACTCATTATCAGTGAACAGTTGACCGATTCGGTGATGTGGATCCTCAGAACGCCTTGTTATGAGATTTCAACACACTATCAGCGAACGGTTGACTGATTCGGCGATGTGGAACCTCAAATAGCTTATTATGAGATTACACCTCATTATCAGTGAAAGGTTGACCGATCCGTCCATGTGGAACCTCAAAATGACTTGTTATGAGATTATAGCTCATTATCAATGAATGGTTTACTGATTCAGCGATGTGGAACCTCAGAATGGCTTGTTATTAGATTATAGCTCATTATCAATGTACGATTGACCAATTTGCTGATGTGGATCCTTAGAACAGCTTGTTATGAGATTACAACTCATTATCAGTGAACGGTTGACTGATTCGGCAATGTGGAACATCAGAACGGCTTGTTATGAGATTAGAACTCATTATCAGTGAACGATTGACCGATTTGGCGATGTGGAACCTTAGAACAGCTTGTTATGAGATTACAACTCATTATAAGTGAACGATTGAATGATTTGGCAATGTGGAACCTAAAAATGGCTTTTTATGAGATTACAACTCATTATCAGCGAACGGTTGACCGATTCGGTGATGTGGAACCTTACAATGGCTTGTTATCAGATAACAACTCATTATCAGCGAACGGTTGACTGATTCGGCGATGTGGAACCTCAGAACAGCTTGTTATGAGATAACAACTCAGTATCAGTGAACGGTTGACCGATTCAGTGATGTGGAACCTCAGAATGGCTTTTTATGAGATTACAACTCATTATCAGTGAACGGTTGACCGATTCGGCGATATAGAACCTCAAAACACCTTGTTATGAGATTACAACTCATTATCAATGAATGGTTGACTGATTCGGTGATGTGGAACCTCAGAACAGCTTGTTATAAGATTGCAACTCATTATTAGCGAACAATTGACCAATTCGGCGATATGGAACCTCAGAACAGCTTGTTATGAGATTACATCTCATTATCAGTGAATGGTTGACCAATTTAGTGATGTGGAACCTCAGAACAGCTTGTTATGAGATTAATGCTCATTATCAGTGAACAGTTGACCGATTCAGTGATGTGGAACCTCAGAACAACTTCTAATGAAATTGCAGCTCATTATCAGTGAATGGTTGACCGATTTGGCAATGTAGAACCTCAGAATGACTTGTTATGAGATTACAGCTCATTATCAGTGAACGGTTGACCGATTCAGCAATGTGAAACCTCAGAATAGCTTGTTAGGAGATTACAACTCATTATCAGTGAACGGTTGACCGATTTGGCGATGTGGAACCTTAGAATGGCTTGTTATGAGATTACAACTCATTATCAGTGAATGGTTGACCGATTCGATGATGTGGAACCTCAGAATAGCTTGTTATGAGATTACAACTCATTATCAGCAAATGGTTGACTGATTCAGTGATGTGGAACCTTAGAATGACTTGTTATGAGATTGTAGCTTATTATAAATTAACGGTTGACCGATTCGGCAATGTGGAACCTCAGAATGACATATTATGAGATTACAGCTCATTATCAATGTATGGTTGACCGATTCAGTGATGTGGAACCTCAAAATGGCTTGTTATGAGATTACAACTCATTATCAATGAATGGTTGACCGATTCAGCGATGTGGAACCTTAGAATGGCTTGTTATGAGATTACAACTCATTATCAGCGAACGATTGACCGATTCGGTGATGTGGAACCTCAGAACAGCTTGTTATGAGATTACAGCTCATTATCAGTGAACGGTTGAATAATTCAGTGATGTGGAACCTCAGAATAGCTTGTTATGAGATTACAGCTCATTATCAGTGAATGGTTGATCGATTCAGCGATGTGGAACCTCAGAATTGCTTGTGATGAGATTACAACTCATTATCAGCAAACGGTTGACCAATTCGGCAATGTGGAACCTCAGAATGGCTTGTTATGAGATTACAACTCATTATCAGCAAACGGTTGATTGATTTGGTTATGTGAAACCTTAGAATGGATTGTTATGAGATGAGAACTCATTATCTGTGAACGATTGACCAATTTGATAATGTGGAACCTTAGAATGGCTTGTTATGATATTACAACTCATTATCAGTGAACGGTTGACTGATTCAGCGATGTGCAACCTAAAAATAGCTTATTATGAGATTACAACTCGTTATCAGTGAATGGTTGACCGATTTGGCGATGTGGAACCTCAGAATGACTTGTTATGAGATTGTAGCTCATTATCATTGAACGGTTGACCAACTCGGCAATGTGGAACCTCAGAATGGCTTGTTATGAGATTATAACTCATTATCAGTGAACGATTGACCGATTCAGTGATGTGGAACCTCAGAATAGCTTGTTATGAGATTACAGCTCATTATCAGCAAACGGTTGAACGAGTCGGCGATGTGGAACCTCAGAATAGCTTGTTATGAGATTACAACTCATTATCAGTGAACGGTTGATCAATTCGGTGATGTGGAACCCCAAAATAGCTGGTTATGAGAGTACAACTCATTATCACTGAACGGTTGACTGATTCGGCGATGTGGAACCTCAGAATGACTTGTTATGAGATTACAGCTCATTATCAGTGAACGGTTGACTAATTCGGAAATGTAGAACCTCGGAATGGCTTGTTATGAGATTACAACTCATTATCAGTGAATGGTTGACTGATTCGTTGATGTGAAGCCTTAGAATGGCTTGTTATGAGATAACAACTCATTATCAGTGAATTGTTAACCGATTTGGTGATGTGGAACCTCAGAACAGCTTGTTATGAGATTACAACTCATTATCAATGAATGGATGACCGATTCAGCAATGTGAAACCTCAGAATGGCTTGTTATGAGATTACAACTCATTATCAGTGAACGGTTGAATAATTCGGTGATGTGGAACCTCAGAATGGCTTGTTATGAGATTACAACTCATTATAAGTGAACGGTTGATCAATTCAGCGATGTGGAACCTGAGAATAGCTTGTTATGAGATTACAACTCATTACCAGTGAACAGTTGACCGATTCGGTGATGTGGAACCTCAAAATGGCTTGTTATGAGATTACAACTCATTACCATCAAACGGTTGACCGATATGGTGATGTGGAACCTCAGAATAGCTTGTTATGAGATTACAACTCATTATCAGTGAACAGTTGACCGATTCGGCGATGTGGAACCTCAGAATGACTTGTTATGAGATTGTAGCTCATTATCAATGAACGGTTGACCGATCCAGCAATGTGGAGCCTCAGAATGGCTTGTTATGAGATTACAGCTCATTATCAATGTACAGTTGACCGATTCAGTTATGTGGAACCTCAGAATGGCTTGTTATGAGAATACAACTCATTATCAGTGAAGGATTGAACAATTCAGCGATGTGGAACCTCAGAACACCTTGTTATCAGATTATAGCTCATTATCAGTGAATAGTTGACCGATTCAGTGATGTGGAACCTTAGAATAGCTTGTTATGAGATTACAGCTCATTTACAGTGAACGGTTGACCGATTTGGCGATGTGGAACCTTAGAATGACTTGTTATGAGATTACAACTCATTATCAGCGAATGGTTGACCGATTCAGCGATGTGAAACCTTAGAATGACTTGTTATGAGATTTTAGCTCATTATCAGCGAACAGTTGACCGATTCGGCAATGTAGAACCTCAGAACGGCTTGTTATAAGATTACAACTCATTATCACCGAACGGTTGACCGATTCGGCGATGTGGAACCTCTGAATGGCTTGTTATGAGATTACAACTCATTATTAGTGAACGGTTGACCGATTTGGTGATGTGGAACCTCAGAACGGCTTGTTATGAGATTATACCTCATTATCAGCAAATGGTTGACCGATTCGGCGATGTTGAACCTCAGAATAGCTTGTTATGGGATTACAACTCATTAGTAGTGAACGGTTGACCGATTCGGCGATGTGGAACCTCAGAATGACTTGTTATGAGATTGTAGCTCATTATCAAGGAAGGGTTGATCGATTCGGCGATGTGGAACCTCAGAACAGCTTGTTATGAGATTATAGCTCATTATCAATGTACAGTTGACCGATTTGGCAATGTGAAACCTCAAAATGGCTTGTTATGAGATTATAACTCATTATCAGTGAATGATTGACCGATTTCATGATGTGGAACCTTAGAACAGCTTGTTATGAGATTACAGCTCATTATCAGTCAATGGTTGAATGATTCGGTGATGTGGAACCTCAAAACAACTTGTTATGAGATTACAGCTTATTATCAGCAAATAGTTGATCGATTCGGCAATGTAGAACCTCAGAAGGGCTTGTTATGAGATTACAACTCATTATTAGCTAACGGTTGACCGATTCAGTGATGTGGAACCTCAGAATGGCTTGTTATGAGATTACAACTCATTATCAGTGAACAGTTGACCGATTTGGTGATGTGGAACCTCAGAATAGCTTATTATGAGATTATAAATCATTATCAACAAATGGTTGACCGATTCACTAATGTGGAACCTCAGAATGGCTTGTTATGAGATTAAAACTCATTATTAGTGAACGGTTGACTGATTCGGCGATGTGGAACCTCAAAATGGCTTGTTATGAGATTATAACTCATTATTAGTGAATGGTTGACCGATTCGGTGATGTGGAACCTTAGAACAGCTTATTATGAGATTACAACTCATTATCAATGAATGGTTGACTGATTTGATGATGTGGAACCTCAGAAGGACTTGTTATGAGATTGTAGCTCATTATCAATGAATGGTTGACTGATTCGGTGATGTGGAACCTCAGAATGGCTTTTTATGAGATTACAGCTCATTATCAATGTAAGGTTGACCGATTTGGTGATGTAGAACCTTAGAATTGCTTGCTATGAGATTATAACTCATTATCAGTGAACGATTGACCAATTCAGCGATGTGGAACTTTAGAACAACTTGTTATGAGTTTACAACTCATTATCAGTGAATGATTGACCGATTCGGTGATGTGGAACCTAAGAACAACTTGATATGAGATTACAACTCATTATTAGCGAACAGTTGAATGATTCGGCAATGTGGAACCTCATAACAGCTTGTTATGAGATTACAGCTCATTATCAGCGAACGATTGATCAATTCAGAGATTTGGAACCTCTGAATGGCTTGTTATGAGAATACAACTCATTATCAGCAAACTATTGACCGATTCGGCAATGTGGAACCTAAGAATCGCTTGTTATGAGATTACAACTCCTTATCCGCGAACAGTTGACCGATTCGGTGATGTAGAACCTCAAAATAGCTTGTTATGAGATTACAACTCATTATCAGTGAACGGTTGACCGATTCAGTGATGTGGAACCTCAGAACAGCTTGTTATGAGATTACAACTCATTATCAATGAACAGTTGACCGATTCGGCGATGTGGAACCCCAGAATGGCTTGTTATGAGATTCCAACTCATTATCAGCAAATGGTTGACCGGTTCAGTGATGTGGAACCTCAAAATAGCTTGTTATGAGATTACAACTCATTATCAATGAACAGTTGATCGATTTGGTGATGTGGAACCTCAGAACAGCTTGTTATGAGATTACAACTCATTATCAATGAATGGTTGACCGATTCGGCGATGTGGAACCTCAGAACAACTTGTTATGAGATTACAACTCATTATCAACAAACAGTTGATCGATTCAGCGATGTGGAACCTCAGAATAGCTTGTTATGAGATTACAACTCATTATCAGCAAATGGTTGACCGATTTGGTGATGTGGAACCTCATAACAGCTTGTTATGTGATTACAACTCATTATTAATGAGCAGTTGACCGATTTAGTGATGTGGAACCTCACAATAGCTTGTCATTAGATTACAACTCATTATCAGCGAACGGTTGATTGATTTGGCAATGTGGAACCTCAGAATGGCTTGTTATGAGATTATAACTCATTATCAGTGAACGGTTGACCGATTCGGTGATGTCGAACATTAGAATGGATTTTTATGAGATTACAACTCATTATCAGTGAACGGTTGACTGATTTGGCAATGTGGAAGCTTAGAACGGCTTGCTATGAGATTACAACTCATTATCAGTGAACGGTTGACCGATTCGGTGATGTGGAACCTCAAAACAGCTTGTTATGAGATTACAACTCATTATCAACAAACGGTTGACTGATTCAGTGATGTGGAACCTCAGAATGACTTGTTATGAGATTGCAGCTCATTATCGATGAATGGTTGACCGATTCAGCGATGTGGAACCTCAGAATGGCTTGTTATGAGATTATAGCTCATTATCAATATACGGTTGACCGATTCAGTGATGTGGAACCTTACAATAGCTTGTTATGAGATTACAACTCATTATCAGTGAATGGTTGACCGATTCGGCGATGTGGAACCTCAGAATAGCTTGTTATGAGATTACAACTCATTATTAGTGAATGATTGACCGATTCGGTGATGTGGAACCTCCGAACAACTTTTTATGAGATTATAGCACATTATTAGCAATAGGTTGATCATTTTGGTGATGTGGAACCTCAGAACAGTTTGTTATGAGATAATAGCTCATTATCAGCGAACGGTTTACTGATTCGGTGATGTGGAACCTCAGAATGACTTGTTATGAGATTGTAGCTTATTATCAGCGAACGGTTGACCGATTAAGTGATGTAAAACCTCAGAACGGCTTGTTATGAGATTACAACTCATTATTAGCAAACGATTGACTAATTCAGTGATGTGGAACCTTAGAATAGCTTGTTATGAGATTACAACTCATTATCACTGAACGGTTGACCAATTTGGCGATGTAGAACCTTAGAATAGCTTGTTATGACATTACAACTAATTATCAGCAAATGGTTGACCGAGTCAGTGATGTGGAACCTTAGAATGGCCTGTTATGAGATTACAACTCATTATCAGCGAACGATTAACCGATTCGGCGATGTGGAACCTCAGAACAGCTTGTTATGAGATTACAACTCATTATCAATGAATGCTTGACCGATTCGGTGATGTGGAACCTCAGAATGACTTGTTATGAGATTGCAAGTCATTATAAATGGATGTTTGACTGATTCGGCAATGTGGAACCTTAGAATGGCTTGTTATGAGATTGCAGCTCATTATCAATGTACGGTTGACCGATTCGGTGATGTGGAACCTCAGAACGGCTTGTTATGAGATTACAACTCATTATCAGTGAACGGTTGACCGATTCGGCGATGTGGAACCTCAAAATAGTTTGTTATGAGATTACAACTCATTGTCAGTGAATGATTGACCGATTTGGTGATGTGAAAGCTTAGAATAGCTTGTTATGAGATTACAGCTCATTATCAGCAAACGCTTGAACAATTTGATGATGTGGAACCCCAGAATAGCTTATTATGAGATTACAGCTCATTATCAATGAACAGTTGATTAATTCAGCAATGTGGAACCTTAGAATGGTTTTTTATGAGATTACAACTCATTATCAACAAACGTTTGACCGATTCCGTGATGTAGAACCTTAGAACGCCTTGTTATGAGATTACAACTCATTATCAGTGAACGGTTGACTGATTCGGTGATGTGGAACCATAGAATGGCTTGTTATGAGATTACAACTCATTATCAGCGAACGATTGACCGATTCGGTGATGTTAAACCTTAGAACGGCTTGTTATGATATTACAACTCATGATCAGCGAACCGTTGACCGATTTGGTGATGTGGAACCTCAGAATGGCTTCTTATGAGATTACAACTCATTATCAATGAACAGTTCACCGAATCAGTGATGTGGCACCTTAGAATGGTTTGTTATGAGATGACAACTCATTATCAGTGAACGGTTGACTGATTCGAAAATGTGGAACCTCAAAATGGCTTGTTATGCGATTGCAGCTCATTATCAATGAATGATTGACCGATTCGGCGATGTGCAACCTTAGAACGGCTTCCTATGAGATTACAGCTCATTATCAATGTACTGTTGACCGATTCGGCGATGTGGAATCTCAGAATGGCTTGTTATGAGATTACAACTCATTGTTAGTGAACGGTTGACCGATTCCATGATGTGGAACCTCAGAACGGCTCGTTATGAGATTACAACTCATTATTAGTGAATGATTGACCGATTCGGCAATGTGGAACCTCAGAACAGCTTGTTATGAGATTACAACTCATTATCAGCAAATAGTTGACCGATTCGGTGATGTGGAACCTCAGAACAGGTTGTTATGAGATTACAACTCATTATTAGCAAATGATTGACCAATTCGACGATGTGGAACCTCAGAATGACTTGTTATGAGATTAAAACTCATTATCAATGAATGGTTGACCGATTTGGCAATGTGAAACCTCAGAACAACTTGTTATGACATTACAGCTCATTATCAGTGAATGGTTGACCGATTCGGTGATGTAGAACCTCAGAATGGCTTGTTATGAGATTAAAACTCATTATCAGTGAACGGTTGACCAGTTTGGCAATGTGGAACCTCAGAATGGCTTGTTATGAGATTACAACTCAATATCAGCAAATGGTTGACCGATTTGGTGATGTGGAATCACAGAATGGCTTGTTATGAGATTACAACTCATTATCAATGAATGGTTGACCGATTCGGCGATGTGCAACCTCAGAACAACTTGTTATGAGATTATAGCTCATTATCAAGGAATGATTGACCGATTAAGGGATGTGGAACCTCAGAACAGCTTGTTATGAGATTACAACTCATTATCAATGTACGGTTGACCGATTCAGCGATGTGGAACCTCAGAATGGCTTGTTATGAGATTACAACTCATTATCAGTGAACGATTGACCGATTCGGCGATGTGGGACCTCAGAATAGCTTATTATGAGATTATAGCTGATTATCAGCGAACGGTTGATCGATTCGGCGATGTGGAACCTTAGAAAGGCTTGTTATGAGATTACAACTCATTATCAGCAAATGGTTGACCGATTCGGCGATGTGGAACCTCAGAATAGCTTGTTATGAGATTACAAGTCATTATCAGTGAATTGTTGACCGATTCGGCGATGTGGAAACTCAGAACAGCTTGTTATGAGATTACAACTCATTATCAGCAAACGGTTGACCGATTCAGCAATGTGGAACCTCGGAATGACTTGTTATGAGATTGCAGCTCATTATCAATGAATGATTGACCGATTCAGTGATGTGGAACCTCAAAATGACTTTTTATGAGATTACGGCTCATTATTAATGTACGATTGACCGATTCGGCAATGTGGAACCTCATAACGACTTGTTATGAGATTACAACTCATTATCAGTGAATGGTTGACCGATTCAGCGATGTGGAACCTTAGAAGAGCTTTTTATGAGATTACAGCTCATTATCAGTGAACAGTTGAATGATTTGGCAATGTGGAACCTCAAAACAGCTTGTTATGAGATTACAACTCATTATCAGTGAACGGTTGATCGATTCAGTGATGTGGAACCTCAGAATGGCTTGTTATGAGATTACAACTCATTATCAATGGACAGTTGACCAATTCGGCGATGTGGAACCTTAGAACAGCTTGTTATGAGATTGCAACTCATTATTAGTGAACGGTTGACCGATTCAGTGATGTGGAACCTCAGAACGGCTTGTTATGAGATTACAACTCATTATCAGTGAATGATTGACCAATTCATCAATGTGGAACCTCAGAACGGCTTGTTATGAGATTACAACTCATTATCAGTGAACGGTTGACCGATTCATTGATGTGGAATATCATAATGGCTTGTTATGAGGTTACAACTCATTATGAGTGAACGGTTGACTGATTTGGCGATGTGGAACCTCAGAACAGCTTGTCATGAGATTACAACTCATTATCAACAAACGGTTGACCAATTTGGTGATGTGGAACCTCAGAATGGCTTGTTATGAGATTACAACTCATTATCAGTGAACGATTGACAGTTTCGGCGATGTGGACCCTCAGAACAGCTTATTATAAGATTACAACTCATTATCAGTGAATGGTTGACCGATTCAGTGATGTGGAACCTCAGAATGACCTGTTATGAGATTGCAGCTCATTATCTATGTATGGTTGACTGATTCAGTGATGTGGAACCTCAGAACAGCTTGTTATGAGATTACAACTCATTATTAGTGAATGGTTGACCTATTCAGCAATCTGGAACTTCAGAATGGCTCGTTATAAGATTACAACTCATTATCAGTGAACGATTGACCTATTTGGCAATGTGAAACCTTAGAATTACTTGTTATGAGATTACAGCTCATTATCAGCGAACAGTTGACCAATTCGGCAATGTGGAACCTTAGAATAGCTTGTTATGAGATTACAGCTCATTATCAGTGAATGATTGACTGATTCGGCAATGTGGAACCTCAGAATGACTTGTTATGAGATTACAACACATTATCAATGAACGGTTGACCGATTTAGCGATGTGGAACCTCAGAATGGCTTGTTATGAGATTACAGCTCATTGCCAATCTACGGGGGATAGTTTTGGTGATGTGGAACCTCAGAATGTCTTGTTATGAGATTACAACTCATTATCAGTGAATGATCAACCCATTCGGCGATGTGGAACCTCAGAACAACTTGTTATGAGATTACAGCTCATTATCAGCGAACGGTTGAACGATTCGGCGATGTGGAACCTCACAACAGTTTGTTATGAGATTATAGCTCATTATCAGTGAATGATTGATCGATTCGATGATGTGGAACCTTAGAATAGCTTTTTATGAGATTGCAACTAATTATCACCGAACAGTTGATCAATTCAGTGATGTGGAACCTCAAAACGGCTTGTTATGAGATTACAACTCATTATCAGTGAACGGTTGACCAATTCGGCGATGTAGAACCTCAGAATAGCTTGTTATGAGATTACAACTCATTATCAGTGAATGGTTGACCGATTCGATGATGTGGAACCTCAGAATGGCTTGTTATGAGATTACAACTTATTATCAGTGAACGGTTGACCGATTCATCTATGTAGAACCTTAGAACACCTTATTCTGAGATTATAACTCATTATCAGTGAATGGTTGACCAATTCAGTGATGTGTAACCTCAGAATAGCTTGTTATGAGATTACAACTCATTATCAGCGAACGGTTGATCGATTAAGCGATGTGGAAACTCAGAACGGCTTGTTATGGGATTACAACTCATTATCAGCGAATGGTTGACCAATTCGGTGATGTGGAACCTCAGAATGACTTGTTATGAGATTACAACTCATTATCAGTGAATGGTTGACCGATTCGGCAATGTGGAACCTCAGAATAGCTTGTTATTACAACTGGTTATCAGTAAACAGTTGACCGATTCAGTGATGTGGAACCTCAGAATGGCTTGTTATGAGATTACAACTCATTATCAGTGAATGGTTGACTGATTCGGTGATGTTGAACCTTAGAACGGCTTGTTATGAGATTACAACTCATTATCAGCGAACAGTTGACTGACTCATTGATGTGGAACCTCAGAATGGCTTGTTATGAGATTACAACTCATTATCAGTAAATGGTTGACCGATTCGGTGATGTGGAACCTCAGAACGGCTTGTTATGAGATTACAACTCATTATCAGCGAACAGTTGACCAATTCGGCGATGTGGAACCTTAGAATGGCTTGTTATGAGATTACAACTCATTATCAGCGAATGGTTGACTGATTCGGCGATGTGGAACCTCAGAATAGCTTGTTATAAGATTACAATGCATTATCAGTGAACGGTTGACCGATTCAGTGATGTGGAACCTTAGAATGGCTTGTTATTAGATTACAACTCATTATCAGCGAACGGTTGATCGATTTAGCGATGGGGAAACTCAGAACGGCTTGTTATGAGATTACAACTCATTATCAGTGAATGGCTGACCGATTCGGTGATGTGGAACCTCAGAATGACTTGTTATGAGATTACAACTCATTATTAGTGAATGGTTGACCGATTCGGTGATGTGGAACCTCAGAATAGCTTGTTATTACAATTGGTTATCAGTAAACGGTTGACCGATTCAGTGATGTGGAACCTCAGAATGGCTTATCATGAGATTACAACTCATTATCAGTGAATGGTTGACCGATTTGACGATGTGGAACCTCAGAATCGCTTGTTATTATAATTGGTTATCAGCAAATGGTTGACCGATTCAGTGATGTGGAACCTCAGAATGGCTTGTTATGATATTACAACTCATTATCAGTAAATGGTTGACCGAATCGGTGATGTGGAACCTTAGAATGGCTTGTTATGAGATTACAACTCATTATCAGCGAACAGTTGACCGATTCGTTGATGTGGAACCTCAGAATGGCTTGTTATGAGATTACAACTCATTATCAGTAAATGGTTGACTGATTCAGTGATGTGGAACCTCAGAACGACTTGTTATGAGATTACAACTCATTATCAGCGAACGGTTGACCAATTCGGCGATGTGGAACCTTAGAACGGCTTGTTATGAGATTACAACTCATTATCAGCGAATGGTTGACAGATTCGGCGATGTGGAACCTCAGAATAGCTTATATAAGATTACAATGCATTATCAGCAAACGGTTGATCGATTCGGCGATGTGGAACCTCAGAATGACTTGTTATGAGATTACAACTCATTATCAATGAATGGTTGACCGATTCGGTTATGTGAAACCTCAGAATGGCTTTTTATGAGATTACAGCTCATTATCAATGTATGGTTGACTTATTCAGCGATGTAGAACCTCAGATTGGCTTGTTATGAGATTACAACTCATTATTAGTGAACAATTGACCGATTCAGTGATGTGGAACCTTAGAATGGCTCGTTATGAGATTACAACTCATTATCAGCAAATGATTGACCGATTCAGCGATGTGGAACCTTAGAATAGCTTGTTATGAGATTACAACTCAATATCAGTGAACGGTTGACCGATTCAGCGATGTGGAACTTTAGAACAGCTTGTTATGAGATTACACCTCATTATCAGTGAACAGTTCACCGATTTAGCAATGTGGAACCTCAGAATGACTTGTTATGAGATTAAAACTCATTATTAGCGAATGGTTGACCGATTCGGCGATGTGGAACCTTAAAACAACTTGTTATGAGATTGTAGCTCATTATCAGTGAATGGTTGACCAATTCGGCGATGTAGAACCTCATAATGGCTTGTTATGAGATTACAACTCTTTATCAGTGAACAGTTGACCGATTCGGTGATGTGGAACCTCAGAATGGCTTGTTATGAAATCACAACTCATTATCAACAAACGGTTGACCGATTCGGCGATGTGGAACCTCAAAATGGATTTTTATGAGATTAGAACTCATTATGAGTGAATGGTTGACCGATTCGGCGATGTGGAACCTCAGAATAGCTTGTTATGAGATTACAACTCATTATTAGCGAACGGTTGACAGATTCAGCGATGTGGAACCTTAGAACGACTTGTTATGAGATTGCAGCTCATTATGAAAGAATGGTTCAATGATTCGGTGATGTGGAACCTCTGAACGGCTTGTTATGAGATTAGAACTCATTAGCAATGTATGGTTGACCGATTCGGTGATGTGGAACCTTAGAATGGCTTGTTATGAGATTGTAGCTCATTATCAATGAATGGTTGACCGATTCGGCGATGTGGAACCTCAAAATGGCTTGTTATGAGATTATAACTCATTATCAATGTACAGTTGACGAATTTGGCAATGTGGAACCTTAGAATGGCTTGTTATGAGATTACAACTCATTATCAGTGAATGATTAACCGATTCAGCGATGTGGAACCTCAGAATAGCTTGTTATGAGATTACAACTCATTATCAGCAAACGGTTGACCGATTCGGTGATGTGGAACCTCAGAACAACTTTTTATGAGATTGCAGCTCATTATCAACGAACGGTTAATTGATTCGGTGATGTGGAACCTCAAAATAGCTTGTTATGAGATTACAACTCATTATCAGTGAACGGTTGACCGATTCGGCGATGTAGAACCTCATAATGGCTTGTTATTAGATTACAACTCATTATTAGTGAATGGTTGACCGATTCAGCAATGTAGAACCTCAGAATAGCTTGTTATGAGATTACAACTCATTATCAGCGAATGGTTGACTGATTCGGCAATGTGGAACCTCAGAATGGCTTGTTATGAGATTACAACTTATTATCAGTAAACGGTTGACTAATTTGGTGATGTAGAACCTCAGAAACACTTGTTATGAGATTATAACTCATTATTAGTGAACGGTTGACTGATTCAGTGATGTAGAACCTCAAAATGGCTTGTTAAGAGATTACAGCTCATTATCAATGTACGGTTGACCGATTTGGCGATGTGGAACCTCAAAATGGCTTGTTATGAGATTACAACTCATTATCAGTGAACGATTGACCGATTTGGCAATGTGGAACCTCAGAACGGCTTGTTATGAGATTACAACTCATTATCAGTGAACGGTTGACCCATTCGGCGATGTGGAATCTCAGAATGGCTTATTATGAGATTACAACTCATTATCAATGAATGGTTGACCAATTCGGTGATGTGGAACCTCAGAACAACTTGTTATGAGATTACAACTCATTATCTGTGAATGGTTGACCGATTCACTGATGTCGAACCTCAGAATGACTTGTTATGAGATTGCAGCTTATTATCAAGGAACGATTGACTGATTCGGGCATGTGGAACCTCAGAACAGCTTGTTATGATATTACAGCTCATTATCAATGTACGGTTGACCATTTCAGCGATGTGGAACCTTGGAACTACTTGTTATGAGATTACAACTCATTATCAGTGAACGATTGACCGATTCAGCAATGTGGGACCTCAGAAGAGCTAGTTATGAGATTATAGCTCATTATCAGCGAATGGTTCACCAATTCGGTGATGTGGAACCTCAGAATGGCTTGTTATGAGATTACAACTCATTATCAGCAAACAGTTGACCGATTTGGCGATGTGGAACCTCAGAATAGCTTGTTATGAGATTACAACTCATTATCAGTGAACGGTTGACTGATTCAGTGATGTGGAACCTCAGAATGGCTTGTTATGAGATTATAAGTCATTATCAGTGAACGGCTGACTGATTTGGCAATGTGGAACCTTAGAACAGCCTGTTATGAGATTACATCTCATTATCAGTGAACGGTTGACCAATTCGGCAATGTGGAACCTCAGAATGACTTGTTATGAGATTGCAGCTCATTACAAATGAACGGTTGATTGATTTGGCGATGTGGAACCTCAGAATAGCTAGTTATGATATTATAGCTCATTATCAATGTACGGTTGACCAATTCAGTGATGTGGAACCTCAGATTGGCTTGTTATGAGATTACAACTCATTATCAGTGAATGGTTGACTGATTTGGTGATGTCAAACCTCAAAATGGCTCCTTATGAGATTACAACTCATTATCAGTGAATAATTGACTAATTCGGTGATGTGGAACCTCAGAACAACTTGTTATGAGATTACAGCCCATTATTAGTGAACGGTTGACCAATTCAGTGATGTGGAACCTTAGAACAACTTGTTATGAGATTACAGCTCATTATCATCGAGTGGTTGACGTATTCGGTGATGTGGAACCTTAGAATGACTTGTTATGAGATTACAACTTATTATCAGTGAACGGTTGACTGATTTGGTGATGTGGAAACTTAGAATGTCTTGTTATGAGATTGCAGCTCATTATCAGCGAACGGTTGACCGATTCGGCAATGTAGAATGTCAAAATGCCTTGTTATGAGATTACAACTCATTATCAGTGAACGGTTGACTAATTCAGCGATGTGGAACCTTAGAATGGCTTGTTATGAGATTAACTCTCATTATCAGTGAATGGTTGACTGATTCAGCGATGTGGAACCTCAGAACAGCTTGTTATGAGATTACAACTCATGATCAGTGAACGATTGACCGATTCAGCGATGTGGAACCCCATAATGACTTGTTATGATATTGTAGCTGATTATCAGTGAACGGTTGATTGATTTGGCAATGTAGAACCTCAGAAGGGCTTGTTATGAGATTACAACTCATTATCAGTCAATAGTTGACTAATTTAGCGATGTGGAACCTTAGAATGGCTTGTTATGAGATTACAACTCATTATCAGTAAATGGTTGACTAATTCGGCGATGTGGAACCTCAGAACGGCATGTTATGAGATTACAAATCATTATCAGTGAATGATTGACCGATTCAGCAATGTGGAACCTCAAAATGACTTGTTATGATATTGTAGTTGATTATCAATGAACGGTTGATCGATTCAGCAATGTAGAACCTCAGAAGGGCTTGTTATGAGATTACAACTCATTATCAGTGAACAGTTGACCAATTCGGTGATTTGGAACCTCAAAATGGCTTGTTATGAGATTACAACTCATTATCAATGAACGGTTGACTGATTCGGCGATGTGGAACCTTAGAACATGTTGTTATGAGATTATAACTCATTATCAGTGAATGGTTGACCGATTCGGCGATGTGGAACCTCAGAATGACTTTTTATGAGATTGCAGCTCATTATCAATGAACAGTTGACCGATTCGGTGATGTGGAACATCGAAACAACTTGTTATGAGATTACAGCTCATTATCAATGTACGATTAACCAATTTGGCGATGTGGAACCTCAGAATGGCTTGTTATGAGATTACAACTCATTATTAGTGAACGGTTGACCAATTCGGCGATGCTGAACCTTAGAATAGGTTTTTATGAGATTACAGCTCATTATCAGCGAATGGTTGACCGATTCAGTGATGTGGAACCTCAGAATGGCTTGTTATGAGATTACAACTCATTATCAATAAATGGTTGACTGATTCGGCGATGTGGAACCTCAGAATGGCTTGTTATGAGATTACAACTCATTATCAATGAATGGTTGACCGATTCAGCAATGTGAAACCACAGAATAGCTTGTTATGAGATTACAACTCATTATCAGTGAACGGTTGACCGATTCGGCAATGTGGAACCTTAGAATGACTTGTTATGAGATTGTAGCTCATTATCAAGGAATGGTTGATTCATTCGGTGATGTGGAACCTCAGAATGGCTTGTTATGAGATTACAGCTCATTATCAATGTACAGTTGACCGATTCAGCGATGTGGAACCTGAGAATGGCTTGTTATGAGATTACAACTCCTTATCAGTGAACTGTTGAATGATTCGGCGATGTGGAACCTTAGAATGGCTTGTTATGATATTACAACTCATTATCAATGAATGGTTGACTGATTCGGTGATGTGGAACCTCAGAACAACTTGTTATGAGATTATAGCTCATTATCAGCGAATGGTTGAATGATTTGGCGATGTGGAACCTTAGAATAGCTTGTTATGAGATTATAGCTCATTATCAGTGAATGGTTGATTGATTCGGCGATGTGGAACCTCAGAATGGCTTTTTATGAGATTATAACTCATTATCAGTGAATGGTTGACTGATTCGGCGATGTGGAACCTCAGAATGACTTGTTACGAGATTACAACTCATTATCAGTGAACGGTTGATCGATTCCGTGATGTAGAACCTTAGAACGGCTTGTTATGAGATTACAACTCATTATCAGTGAATGGTTTACCGATTCAGTGATGTGGAACCTTAGAATAGCTTGATATGAGATTATAAGTCATTATCAGTAAATGGTTGACCGATTCGGCGATTTGGAACCTCAGAATGACTTGTTATGAGATTGCAACTCATTATCAATGAACGGTTGACCGATTCGGTGATGTGGAACCTCAGAATGACTTGTTATGAGATTACAGCTCATTATCAATGTACGATTGACCGATTCAGTGATGTGAAACCTCAGAATAGCTTTTTATGAGATTACAACTCATTATCAGTGAACGGTTGACCGATTCAGCGATGTGGAACCTCAAAATGGCTCGCTATAAGATTACAACTCATTATTAGTGAATGATTGACCGATTTGGTGATGTGGAACCTCAGAATAGCTTGTTATGAGATTACAGCTCATTATCAGCGAATGGTTGAATGATTCGGCAATGTGGAACCTCATAACAGCTTGTTATGAGATTATAGCTCATTATCAGTGAATGGTTGAATGATTCAGCAATGTTGAACCTCAGAACAACTTGTTATGAGATTACAGCTCATTATCAATGAACGGTTAATTGATTCAGCGATGTGGAACCTCAGAACGGCTTGTTATGAGATTACAACTCATTATCAGTGAATGGTTGATCGATTCGGCGATGTAGAACCTCAAAATGGCTTGTTATGAGATTACAACTCATTATCAGTGAACGGTTGACCGATTTAGTGATGTGGAACCTCAGAACGGCTTGTTATGAGATTACAACTCATTATTAGTGAAGGGTTGACTAATTTGGTGATGTGAAACCTCAGAACGGCTTGTTATGAGGTTACAACTCATTATCAGTGAACGGTTGACCGATTCGGTGATGTGGAACCTTAGAATGGCTTGTTATGAGATTACAACTCATTATCAATGAACAGTTCACCGATTTAGCGATGTGGAACCATAGAATGGCTTTTTATGAGATGATAACTCATTATCAGTGAACGGTTGACTGATTCGGCGATGTGGAACCTCAGAACGGCTTGTTATGAGATTACAACTCATTATCAGTGAACGGTTGACCGATTTGGCAAAGTGGAACCTCAGAACGGCTTGTTATGAGATTATAACTCATTATTAGTGAATGGTTGACCGATTCAGTGATGTGGAACCTCAGAATGACTTGTTATTAGATTGCAGCTCATTATCAATGAACGATTGACCGATTCACCGATGTGTAACCTTAGAACGGCTTGCTATGAGATTACAGCTCATTATCAATATACTGTTGACCGATTCGGTGATGTGGAGCCTCAGAATGGCTTGTTATGAGATTACAACTCATTCTTAGTGAACGATTGACCGATTCGGCAATGTGGAACCTCAGAATGGCTAGTTATGAGATTACAACTCATTATCAGTGAACGATTGATCAATTCAGTGATGTGGAACCTCAGAATAGCTTGTTATGAGATTACAACTCATTATCAGCAAATGGTTGACCGATTCGGTGATCTGGAACCTTAGAACAGGCTTTTATGAGATTACAGCTCATTATCAGCGAACGGTTGAACGATTCGGCGATGTAGAACCTCAGAATGACTTGTTATGAGATTACAACTCATTATCAACGAATGGTTGACCAATTTGGTGATGTGAAACCTTAGAATGAATTGTTATGAGATTACAACTCATTATCAGTGAACAGTTGACCAATTCGGCAATGTAGAACCTCAGAATGGCTTGTTATGAGATTACAACTCATTATCAGTGAATGATTGACCAGTTTGGCAATGTGGAACCTCAGAACGGCTTGTTATGAGATTACAACTCATTATCAGCAAACAGTTGACCGATTTGGTGATGTGGAATCTCAGAATGGCTTGTTATGAGATTACAACTCATTATCAGTGAATGGTTCACCGATTCGGCAATGTGCAACCTCAGAACAACTTGTTATGAGATTGTAGCTCAGTATCAAGGAACGGTTGACTGATTAAGGGATGTGGAACCTCAGAATAGCTTATTATGAGATTACAGCTCATTATCAATGTATGGTTGACTGATTCGGTAATGTGGAACCTCAGAACAGCTTGTTATGAGATTACAACTCATTATCAGTGAACGATTAACCGATTCAGCGATGTGGGACCTCAGAATAGCTTGTTATGAGATTATAGCTCATTATCAGTCAATGGTTGACCGATTCGGCGATGTGGAACCTCAGAACAGCTTGTTATGAGATTACAACTCATTATAAGTGAATGGTTGACCGATTCGGCGATGTGGAACCTTAGAATAGCTTGTTATGAGATTACAACTCATTATCAGTGAACGATTGATCGATTCGGCGATCTGGAACCTTAGAACGTCTTGTTATGAGTTTACAACTCATTATCAGCGAATGGTTGACTGATTCAGCAATGTGGAACCTCAGAATAGCTTGTTATGGGATTAAAACTCATTATCAGTGAACGGTTGACCGATTCAGGGATGTGGAACCTCAGAACAGCTTGTTATGAGATTACAACTCATTATCAACAAACTGTTGACCGATTCAGCGATGTGGAACCTCGGAATGACTTGTTATGAGATTGTAGCTCATTATCAATGAATAATTGACTGATTCAGTGATGTGGAACCTCATAATGTATTTTTATGAGATTATAGCTCATTATTAATGTACAGTTGACTGATTCGACAATGTGGAACCTCATAACGACTTGTTATGAGATTACCACTCATTATCAGTGAATGGTTGACCGATTCAGCAATGTGGAACCTCAGAAAAGCTTTTTATGAGATTACAGATCATTATCAACGAATAGTTGAACGATTTGGCAATGTGGAACCTCAGAAAAGCTTGTTAAGAGATTACAGCGCATTATCAGCGAACGGTTGATCAATTCGGTGATGTAGAACCTCAGAATGGCTTGTTATGAGATTACAACTCATTATCAATGAATGGTTGACCAATTCAGTGATGTGGAACCTCATAACAGCTTGTTATAAGATTACAACTCATTATAAGTGAACGGTTGACCGATTCAGTGATGTGGAACCTCAGAATGGCTTATTATGAGATTACAACTCATTACCAGTGAATGATTAACCGATTCAGCAATGTGGAACCTCAGAATGGCTTGTTATGAGATTACAACTCATTATCAGGGAATGGTTGATCGATAAGGTGATGTGGAACCTCAGAATGGCTTGTTATGAGGTTACAACTCATTATGAGTGAATGGTTGACTGATTCGGTGATGTGGAACCTCAGAATAGCTTGTTATGAGATTACAACTCATTATTAGCAAACGGTTGACCGATTTGGCAATGTGGAACCTCAGAAGGGTTTGTTATGAGATTACAACTCATTATCAGTGAACGATTGACAGTTTCGATGATGTGGACCCTCAGAATAGCTTGTTATAAGATTACAACTCATTATCAGTGAATGGTTGACCGATCCGGTGATGTGGAACCTCATAATGACTTGTTATGAGATTGTAGCTCATTATCAATGAACGGTTGACTGATTCACCGATGTGGAACCTCAAAATGGCTTGTTATGAGATTACAGCTCATTATCAATGTATGATTGACCGATTCGATGATGTGGAACCTCAAAATGGCTTGTTATGAGATTACAACTCATTATCAGTGAATGGTTGACCGATTCGATGATGTGGAACCTCAGAATAGCTTGTTATGATATTACAGCTCATTATCAGTGAATTATTGATTGATTTAGCAATGTGGAACCTCAGAATGGCTTGTTATGAGATTACAGCTCATTATCAGTGAACGGTGGATAGATTCAGTGATGTGGAACCTCTGAATGGCTTGTTATGAGATTACAACTCATTATCAGCAAATGATTGACCGATTCGGCAATTTGGAACCTCAAAATAGCTTGTTATGAGATTATAGCTCATTATCAGCGAACGGTTGAACGATTCGACGATGTGGAACCTCACAACAACTTATTATGAGATTACAGCTCACTATCAGTGAATGATTGATCGATTCGGTGATGTAGAACCTCAGAACGGCTTTTTATGAGATTACAACTCATTATTAGCGAATGGTTGACCGATTTGGCAATGTGGAACATCAGAATGGCTTGTTGTGAGTTTACAACTCATTATAAGTGAACGGTTGACCGATTCGGTGATGTAGAACCTCAGTACAGCTTGTTATGAGATCACAAATCATTATCAGTGACCAGTTGACCGATTTGGTGATGTGGAACCTTAGAATGGCTTGTTATGAGATTACAACTCATTATCAGTGAACGGTTGACCGATTCGGCGATGTAGAACCTCAGAACACATTGTTATGAGATTATAACTCATTATCAGTGAATGGTTGACCGATTCAGTGATGTGGAACCTCAGAATAGCTTGTTATGAGATTACAACTCATTATCAGTGAATGGTTGACCGATTCTGTGATGTGGAACCTCAGAATGACTTGTTATGAGATTGCAGCTCATTATCAATGAACAGTTGACTGATTTGGCAATGTGGAACCTCAGAACGGCTTGTTATGAGTTTATAACTCATTATCAATGTACAGTTGACCGATTCAGTGATGTAGAACCTTATAACAGCTTGTTATGAGAATATAACACATTATCAGTAAACGGTTGACAGCTTCAGCGATGTGGAACCTTAGAATAGCTTGTTATGAGATTACAACTTATTATTAGCAACCGATTGACCGATTCGGCGATGTGGAACATCAGAATAGCTTTTTATGAGATTACAGCTCATTATCAATGAACGGTTGAACGATTCAGCGATGTTGAACCTCAGAACAGCTTGTTATGAGATTATAGCTCATTACCAGCGAACGGTTGATCGATTCGGCAATGTGGAAACTCAGAACAGCTTGTTATGAGACTACAACTCATTATCAGTGAATGGTTGACCGATTCGGAGATGTGGAACCTTAGAACGACTTGTTATGAGATTACAACTCATTATCAGTGAATGGTTGACCGATTCAGCAATGTGGAACCTCAGAACAGCTTATTATTACAACTCATTATCAGCAAACGGTTGACCAATTCAGTGATGTGGAACCTCAGAATGGCTTGTTATGAGATTACAACTCATTATCAGTGAATGGTTGACCGATTTGGTGATGTGGAACCTCAAAATAGATTTTTATGTGATTACAACTCATTATCAGTGAATAGTTGACCGATTCATTGATGTGGAACCTTAGAATGGCTTGTTATGAGATTACAACTCATTATTAGTGAATGGTTGACCGATTCGGCAATGTGGAACGTCAGAACGGCTTGTTATGAGATTACAACTCATTATCAGCGAGGGTTGACTGATTCGGGGATGTGGAAATTTAGAATGACTTGTTACGAGATTACAACTCATTATCAGCAAATAGTTGACTGATTCGGGGATGTGGAACCTTAGAATAGCTTGTTATAAGATTACAACGCATTATCAGTGAATGGTTGACCGATTCGGTGATGTGGAACCTCAGAATGACTTGTTATGAGATTATAGCTCATTATCAATGAACGGTTGACCGATTCAGTGATGTGAAACCTCAGAATGGCTTGTTATGAGATTACAGTTCATTATCAATGTACGGTTGACTTATTCGGTGATGTTGAACCTAAGAATGGCTTGTTATGATATTACAACTCATTATCAGTGAACAATTGACCGATTCAGTGATGTGGAACCTTAGAATGGCTCATTATGAGATTATAACTCATTATAAGCAAATGATTGACCGATTCAGTGATAAGAAACCTTAGAATAGCTTGTTATGAGATTACAACTCAATATTAGTGAACGGTTGACCGATTCAGCGATGTGGAACTTTAGAACAGTTTGTTATGAGATTACACCTCATTATCAGTGAATGGTTCACTGATTTAGCAATGTGGAACCTCAGAATGACTTGTTATAAGATTGCACCTCATTATCAGTGAACGGTTGACTGATTTGGCGATGTGGAACCTTAGAACGACTTGTTATGAGATTGTAGCTCATTATTAGCGGATGGTTGACCGATTCGGTGATGTAGAATCTCATAATGGCTTGTTATGAGATTACAACTCATTATAAGTGAACGGTTGACCGATGCAGCAATGTGGAACCTCAGAATAGCTTGTTATGAGATTACAACTCATTATCAGCAAACGGTTGACCGATTCGGCGATGTGGAACCTCAAAACGGCTTGTTATGAGATTACAACTCATTATGAGTGAATGGTTGACCGATTCGGCGATGTGGAACCTCAGAATAGCTTTTTATGAGATTATAACTCATTATTAGCGAATGGTTGACCGATT
>MU223267.1:1217751-1258551 GCA_018584345.1 Thuja plicata
ATTCGGCTATGTAGAACCTCAAAATGGCTTGTTATGAGATTACAACTCATTATCAGTGAATGGTTGAATAATTCAGTGATGTGGAACCTGAGAATGGCTTGTTATGAGATTACAACTCATTATCAATGAATGGTTGACTAATTCAGCAATGTGGAACCTCAAAATAGCTTGTTATGAGATTACAGCTCATTATCAATGTACGGTTGACTGATTTGGCAATGTGGAACCTCAGAACGGCTTGTTATGAGATTACAACTCATTATTAGTGAATGAATGACCGATTTGGTGATGTGGAACCTCAGAATGACTTGTTATGATATTGTAGCTCATTATTAGCGAATGATTAACCGATTCGGCAATGTAGAACCTCAGAAGGGCTTGTTATGAGATTACAACTCATTATCAGTGAACAGTTGACCGATTCGGTGATGTGGAACCTCAGAATGGCTTGTTATGAGATTACAACCCATTATCAGTGAACGGTTGACCGATTCGATGATGTGGAACCTCAAAATAGCTTGTTATGAGATTACGACTCATTATCAGTTAATGGTTGACTGATTCGGTGATGTGGAACCTCAGAACATGTTGTTATGAGATTACAACTCATTATCAGTGAATGGTTGACTGATTCGATGATGTGGAACCTCAGAACAACTTTTTATAAGATTGCAGCTCATTATCAATGTACGGTTAACCGATTTGGCGATGTGGAACCTCAGAACAGCTTGTTATGAGATTACAAATCATTATTAGTGAACGGTAGATGGATTCAGTGATGTTGAACCTTAGAATAGGTTTTTATGAGATTACAGCTCATTATCAGCGAATGGTTGACCGATTTGGTGATGTGGAACCTCAGAATGGCTTATTATGAGATTACAATTCATTATCAGTAAACGGTTGAGCGATTCAGCGATGTGGGACCTTAGAATGGCTTGTTATGAGACTACAACTCATTATCAGTGAATGGTTGACTGATTCAGCGATGTAGAACCTTAGAATGGCTTGTTATGAGATTACAACTCATTATCAGTGAACGGTGTACCGATTCGGTGATGTGGAACCTCAGAACAAGTTGATATGAGATTATAACTCATTATCAGTGAACGGTTGACCGATTCGGCGATGTGGAACCTCAGAATGACTTGTTATGAGATTGTAGCTCATTATCAATGAATGGTTGACCAATTCGGTGATGTGGAACCTCAGAATGGCTTGTTATGAGATTACAGCTCATTATCAATGTACAATTGACCGATTCAGTGATGTGGAACCTTAGAACAACTTGTTATGAGATTAAAACTCATTATCAATGAACGGTTGACCGATTCAGCGATGTGATACCTCAGAATGGCTCGCTATGAGATTACAACTCATTATCAATGAACGATTGACCAATTTGGTGATGTGGAACCTCAGAATAGCTTGTTATGAGATTGCAGCTCATTATCAGTGAACGGTTGAATGATTCAACGATGTGGAACCTCAGAATAGCTTGTTATGAGATTACAGCTCATTATCAGTGAATGGTTGAACGATTCAGCAATGTCGAACCTTAGAATAGCTTGTTATGAGATTACAGCTCATTATCAGGGAACGATTAATCGATTTGGCAATGTGGAACCTCAGAATGGCTTGTTATGAGATTACAACTCATTATCAGTGAACAGTTAACCGATTCGGTGATGTGGAACCTCAGAATGGCTTGTTATCAAATTACAACTCATTATCAGTGAACGGTTGACCGATTCGGCGATTTGGAACCTCAGAACAACTTGTTATAAAATTACAACTCATTATCAGTGAACGGTTGACCGATTTGGTGATGTGGAACCTTAGAATGGCTCATTGTGAGATTACAACTCTTTATCAGAGAATGATTGACCAATTCGGCGATGTGGAACCTCAAAATATCTTTTTATGAGATTACAGCTCGTTATCAGTAAACGGTTGACCGATTCGATGATGTAGAACCTCAGAATAGCTTGTTATAAGATTACAGCTCATTATCAGCAAACAATTGACTGATTCGGCGATGTGGAACCTCAGAATGACTTGTTATGAGATTACAACTCATTATCAGTGAACGGTTGACCGATTCGGTAATGTGAAACCTCAGAATGACTTTTTATGAGATTGCAACTCATTATCAGTGAATGGTTGACCGATTCAGCGATGTAGAAACTTAGAATGGCTTGTTATGTGATTACAACTCATTATCAGTGAACGGTTGACCGATTCGGCGATGTGGAACCTCAGAATGGCTTGTTATGAGATTACAACTCATTATCAGTGAACGGCTGCCCGATTCGGTGATGTGGAACCTCAGAATGGCTTGTTATGAGATTACAACTAATTATCAATGAACGGTTGACTGATTCAGTGATGTGGAACCTCAGAACAGCTTGTTATGAGATTACAACTCATTATCAGTGAACGGTTGACTGATTCAGCAATGTGGAACCTCAGAACAACTTGTTGTGAGATTGTAGCTCATTATCAAGGAACGGTTGACCGATTTGGTGATGTGGAACCTTAGAATGGCTTATTATGAGATTATAGCTCATTATCAATTTACGGTTGACCGTTTCGGTGATGTGCAAGCTCCAAATGGCTTGTTATGAGATTACAACTCATTATCAGTGAATGATTGACCGATTCGGCGATGTGGAACCATAGAATAGCTTATTATGAGATTATAGCTCATTATCAGCGAACGGTTGAATGATTCAGCCATGTGGAACCTCAGAATAGCTTGTTATGAGATTACAACTCATTATTAGTGAACGGTTGATCGATTCGGCAATGTGGAACCTCAGAACGGCTTATTGTGAGATTATAACTCATTATCAGTGAATGATTGACCGATTCAGGGATGTGGAACCTCAGAATGGCTTGTTATGAGATTACAACTCATTATCAGCAAATGGTTGAACAATTTTGCGATGTGGAACCTCAAAATAGCTTGTTATGAGATTACAACTCATTATCAGAGAATGGCTGACCGATTCGGTGATGTGGACCTTAGAACTACTTTATGTGAGATTACAACTCATTATAAGTGAATGGTTGGCCGATTTCATGATTTGGAACTTGAGAATGGCTTGTTATGATATTACAACTCATTATCAGTGAATGGTTGACCGATTTGGTGATGTGGAACCTCAGAACAACTTGTTATGAGGTTACAACTCATTATCAGCAAATAGTTGACTGATTCAGTGATGTGGAATCTCAGAATGGCTTGTTATGAGATTACAACTCATTATCAATGTATGATTAACCGATTTAGTGATGTGGAACCTCAGAATGGCTTGTTATGAAATTACAACTCATTATCAGTAAACGGTTGACCGATTCGGCCATGTGGAACCTCAGAATAGCTTATTATGAGATTACAACTCATTATCAGTGAACGATTGATCAATTTGGTGATGTGGAACCTCAGAACAACTTGTTAGGAGATTACAGCTAATTATCAGTGAACGGTTGAACGATTTAGCGATGTGGAACCTTAGAACAGCTTGTTATGAGATTACAACTCATTATCAGCAAACTGTTGACCGATTTGGTGATGTGGAACCTCAGAACAACTTGTTATGAGATTACAACTCATTATCAGTGAACAGTTAACCGATTTGGCGATGTGGAACCTTAGAACGGCTTGTTATGATATTACAACTCATTATCAGCGAACAGTTGACCAATTCGGTGATGTGGAACCTTAGAACAGCTTGTTGTGAGATCACACCTCATTATCAGTGAATGGTTGACCGATTCAATGATGTGGAACCTCAGAATGGCTTGTTATGAGATTACAACTCATTATCAGTGAATGGTTGACCGATTTAGCGATGTGGAACCTCAGAATGACTTGTTATTTAATTGCAGCTCATTATCAATGAATGGTTGACCGATTTAGTTATGTGGAACCTCAGAATGGCTTGTTATGACATTACAGCTCATTATAAATCTACAGTTGACTGAGTCGGTGATGTGGAACCTCAGAATGGCTTGTTATGAGATTGCAACTCATTATCAGTGAACGGTTGACCAATTTGGCGATGTGGAACCTCAGAACGGCTCGTTATGAGATTACAACTCATTATCAGCAAACGATTGATGGATTTGGTGATGTGGAACCTCAGAACAGCTTGTTATGAGATTACAGAGCATTATCAGTGAATAGTTGAACGATTCAGTGATGTGGAACCTCATAACAGCTTGTTATGAAATTATAGCTCATTATCAGTGAACGGTTGATCGATTCGGCAATGTGGAACCTCAAAATGGCTTGTTATGAGATTACAACTCATTATCAGTGAACGGTTGACCGATTTGGTGATGTGGACCCTCACAATGACGTGTTATGAGATTGTAGCTCATTATCAGTGAACGGTTGACTGATTCGGCGATGTAGAACCTTAGAACAGCTTGTTATGAGATTACAACTCATTATCAGCGAACTGTTGACCGATTCGGTGACGTGGAACCTCAGAATGGCTTTATATGAGATTACAACTCATAATCAGTGAATGGTTGACCGATTCGGTGATGTGGAACCTCAGAACGGCTTGTTATGAGATTACAACTCATTATCAACAAATAGATGACCGATTCAGTGATGCAGAACCTCAGAATAGCTTGTTATGAGATTACAACTCATTATCAGTGAATGGTTGACCGATTTGGCGATGTGGAACCTCATAATGACTTGTTATGAGATTGTAGCTCATTATCAATGAATGGTTGACTGATTCGGTGATGTGGAACCTCAGAATTGCTTGTTATGAGATTACAGCTCATTATCAATATATGGTTGACCGATTCGGCGATGTGGAACCTTAGAAAGGCTTGTTATGAGATTACAACTCATTATCAATGAACGGTTGACCGATTCAACAATGTGGAACCTTAGAATGGCTTGTTATGAGATTACAACTCACTATCAGTGAATGACTCACTGATTCAGCAATATGGAACCTCAGAACAGCTTGTTATGAGATTACAGCTTGCTATGAGTGAACGATTGACTGATTCAACGATGTAGAACCTCAGAATAGCTTGTTATGAGATTATAGCTCATTATCAGTGAACGGTTGACCGATTCGGCGATGTGGAACCTCAGAACGGCTTGTTATGAGATTACAACTCATTATCAGTGAACTGTTGATCGATTCAGTGATCTGGAACCTCAAAGTAGCTTGTTATGAGATTACAACTCATTATCAGTGAATGGTTGATCAATTCAGTGATGTGGAACCTCAGAATAGCTTGTTATGAGATTATAACTCATTATCAGCAAAGGGTTGACCGATTCGGTGATGTGGAACCTCAGAATGGCTTGTTATGAGATTACAACTCATTATCAGAGAATGGTTGACTGATTTGGTGATGTGGAACCTCAGAATGGCTTGTTATGAAATTATAGCTCATTATCAATGTACGGTTGACTGATTCGGCAATAAGGAACCTCAGAATAGCTTTTTATGAGATTATAACTCATTATCAGTGAATGGTTGACCGATTCAGTGATGTGGATCCTTAAAATAGCTTGTTATGAGATTATAACTCATTATCAGCGAATGAGTGACTGATTCGGTGATGTAGAACCTTAGAATAGCTTGTTATAAGATTACATCTCATTATCAGTGAACGGTTGAACGATTCGGTGATGTGGAAACTCAGAACAGCTTGTTATGAGATTACAGCTGATTATCAGCAAATGGTTGATCGATTCAGTGATGTGGAACCTCAGAATGGCTTGTTATGAGATTACAACTCATTATCAGTGAATAGTTGACCGATTTGGCACTATGGAACCTCAGAATGACTTGTTATGAGATTGTAGCTCATTATCAATGAACGGTTGACTGATTCAGTGATGTACAACCTCAGAATGACTTGTTATGAGATTATAACTCATTATCAGTGAACGGTTGACCGGTTCAGCGATGTGGAACCTAAGAATGGCTTGTTATGAGATTACGACTCATTATCAGTGAACGGTTGACTGATTCGGCGATGTGGAACCTCAAAATGGCTTGTTATGAGAATACAACTCATTATCAGTGAACGGTTGACCGATTCGGTGATGTGGAACCTTAGAACAACTTGTTATGAGATTACAACTCATTATCAGTGAACGGTTGACCGACTCGGCAATGTGGAACCTCTGAATGACTTGTTATAAGATTGTAGCTCATTATCAATGAACGGTTGACTGATTCAGTGATGTGGAACCTCAGAATGGCTTGTTATGAGATTATAGCTCATTATCAATGTATGGTTGACAGATTTGGTGATGTGGAACCTCAGAACAGCTTGTTATGAGATTACAACTCATTATCAGTGAACGGTTGACTGATTTAGTGATGTGGAACCTCAGAACGACTTGTTATGAGATTACAACTCATTATCAGCGAACGATTGACCGATTCAGCAATGTGGAACCTCAGAATAGATTTTTATGAGATTACAACTCATTATCAATGAACGGTTGACCAATTCAGTGATGTGAAACCTCAGAATAGCTTGTTATGAGATTACAGCTCATTATCAGTGAACAGTTGACCGATTTGGCAATGTGGAACCTCAGAACGGCTTGTTATGAGATTACAACTCATTATCAGTGAACAGTTGACCAATTTGGTGATGTAGAACCTCAGAATGGCTTGTTATGAGATTACAACTCATTATCAGTGAACGGTTGACTGATTCGGCGATGTGGAACCTCAGAATAGCTTGTTATGAGATTACAACTCATTATAAGCGAACGGTTGACTGATTTGGTGATGTGGAACCTCAGAATGGATTGTTATGAGATTATAACTCATTATCAATGAATCGTTGACCGATTCGGCGATGTGGAACCTCATAACAGCTTGTTATGAGATTACAACTCATTATCAGTGAACAGTTGACCGATTCAGTGATGTGGAACCTCATAATAGCTTGTTATGAGATTACAACTCATTATCAGTGAATGGTTGACCGATTCGGTGATGTGGAACATCAGAATGACTTGTTATGAGATTGCAACTCATTATCAATGAATGGTTGACAGATTCAGTGATGTGAAACCTCAGAATGGCTTGTTATGATATTATAGCTCATTATCAATGTACGGTTGATCGATTCGGTGATGTGGAACTTTAGAATGGCTTGTTATGAGATTACAACTCATTATCAGTGAACGGTTGAGTGATTCAGCGATGTCGAACCTCAGAATGGCTTGTTATGAGATTACAACTCATTATCAATGAATGATTGACTAATTTGGGGATGTGGAACCTCAGAACAACTTGTTATGAGATTACAGCTCATTATCAGTGAATGCTTGACTGATTCGGCGATGTGGAACCTCAGAATGATTTGTTATGAGAGTACAACTCATTATAAGCAAACGGTTGATCGATTTGGCAATGTGAAACCTCAGAACAGCTTGTTATGAGATTACAACTCATTATCAGTGAACCGTTGACCGATTTGGTAATGTGGAACCTCAGAATGCCTTGTTATGAGATTACAGCTCATTATCAATGTACGATTGACCAATTCGGTGATGTGGAATGTCAAAATGGCTCGTTATAAGATTAAAACTCATTATCAGTGAACGTTTGACTGATTTGGTGATGTGGAACCCTAGAATAGCTTGTTATGAGATTACAGCTCATTATCAGTGAACAGTTGACCGATTTGGCAATGTGGAACCTCAGAATAGATTGTTATGAGATTATAGCTCATTATCAGCAAATGGTTGACCAATTCAGCAATGTGGAACCTCAGAATGACTTGTTATGAGATTACAACTCATTAACAGCAAACGGTTGATTGATTCGGCGATGTGGAACCTCAGAATGACTTGTTATGAGATTGCAGCTCATTATCAGTGAACTATTGACGGATTCGGTGATGTAGAACCTTAGAATGGCTTGTTGATTACAACTCATTATCAGTGAATGGTTGACCGATTCGGTGATGTGGAACCTCAAAACAGCTTGTTATGAGATTACAACTCATTATCAGTGAACGGTTGACTGATTCGGTGATGTGAAACCTCAGAATGGCTTATTATGATATTACAACTCATTATCAGTGAACAGTTGACTGATTCGGTGATGTGGAACCTCAGAATAGCTTGTTATGACAATACAACTCATTATTAGCGAATGATTGACTGATTCAGCAATGTGGAACCTCAAAATGACTTATTATGAGATTATAGCTCATTATCAATGAACTATTGACTGATTTGGTAATGTGGAACCTCAGGATGGCTTGTTATGAGATTACAGATCATTATTAATGAATGGTTGACCGATTCAGTGATGTGGAACCTCAGAATGGCTTGTTATGAGATTACAACTCATTATCAGCGAACAGTTGACCGATTCGGTGATGTGGAACCTCTGAATGGCTTGTTATGAGATTACAACTCATTATCAGCGAAGGGTTGACCGATTCGGTGATGTGGAACCTTAGAATGGCTTGCTATGAGATTATAGCTCATTATTAATGTACGATTGACTAAATCGGTGATGTGGAACCTCAGAACAACTTGTTATGAGATTACAACTCATTATCAGTTAATGGTTGACCGATTCGGTGATGTGGATCCTTAGAACAGCTTGTTATGAGATTACAACTCATTATCAGTGAACGATTGACTGATTCGGCAATGTGGAACCTCAGAATAGCTTGTTATGAGATTACAGCTCATTATCAGTGAACGATTGAATAATTCGGCAATGTGGAACCTCATAACAGCTTGTTATGAGATTATAGCTCATTATCAGCAAATAGTTGATCGATTCAGTGATGTGGAACCTTAGAATGGCTTGTTATAAGATTACAACTCATTATCAGTGAACAGTTGATTGATTTGGCAATGTGGAAGCTCAGAATGACTTGTTATGAGATTGCAGCTCATTATCAATGAACGGTTGATCGATTCGGTGATGTAGAACCTCAGAATGGCTTGTTATGAGATTATAACTCATTATCAGTAAAGGGTTGATCGATTCGGCAATGTGGAACCTCAGAATGGCTTGGTATGAGATTACAACTCATTATCAGTGAACGGTTGACTGATTCGGTGATGTGGAACCTCAGAATGGCTTTTTATGAGATTATAACTCATTATCAGCGAACGGTTGACCGATTCGGTGATGTGGAACCTTAGAACAACTTGTTATGAGATTACAACTCATTATCAATGAACGGTTGACCGATTCAGCAATGTGGAACCTCTGAATGACTTGTTCTAAGTATGTAGCTCATTATCAATGAACGGTTGATCGATTCGGTGATGTGGAACCTCAGAATGGCTTGTTATGAGATTATAGCTCATTATCAATGTACGATTGACTGATTCGGTGATGTGGAACCTTAAAATGGCTTGTTATGAGATTATAACTCATTATCAGTGAACGGTTGACCGATTCAGTGATGTGGAAACTTAGAACGGCTTGTTATGAGATTACAACTCATTATCAGTGAATGATTGACTGATTCGGCAATGTGGAACCTCAGAACAACTTCTTATGAGATTATAGCTCATTATTAATGAACGGTTGACCAATTTGGCGATGTGGAACCTCAGAATAGCTTGTTATGAGATTACAGCTCATTATCAATGAACGGTTGAGCGATTCAGCAATGTGGAACCTCAGAATGGCTTGTTATGAGATTACAACTCATTATCAGTGAATGGTTGACCGATTCGGCGATGTGGAACCTCAGAATAGCTTGTTATGAGATTACAACTCATTATCAGCAAATGGTTGACTGATTCGGCGATGTGGAACCTCAGAATGGCTTGTTATGAGATTACAACTCATTATCAATGAATGGTTGACCGATTCAGTGATGTGGAACCTTAGAATGGCTTGTTATGAGATTATAACTCATTATCAGTGAATGGTTGACCAATTCGGTGATGTGGAACCTTAAAATAGCTTGTTATGAGATTACAACTCATTATAAGTGAATGGTTGACCGATTCAGCGATGTGGAACCTCAGAATGACTTGTTATGAGATTGCAAATCATTATCAATGAATGGTTGATCGATTCAGCGATGTGGAAGCTCAAAATGTCTTATTATGAGATTACAACTCATTATCAGTGAACGATTTATCAATTTTGCAATGTGGAACCTTAGAACAGCTTGTTATGAGATTACAGCTCATTATCAGTGAATGCTTGACCGATTCAGCGATGTGGAACCTCAGAATAGCTTGTTATGAGATTACAGCTCATTATTAGCAAATGGTTGACCGATTCGACGATGTGGAACCTCAGAATGAGTGTTTATGAGATTACAACTCATGATCAGCGAATAGTTGACGGATTCGGCAATGTGGAACCTTAGAATGACTTGTTATGAGATTGTAACTCATTAACAGCAAACGGTTGACCGATTTGGTGATGTGGAACCTTAGAATGGCTTGTTATGAGATTACAACTCATTATTAGTGAGCGGTTGACCGATTTGGTGATGTGGAACCTCAGAATAGCTTGTTATGAGATTACAACTCATTATCAGTCAATGGTTGACCGATTCAGTGCTGTGGAACCTCTGAATGACTTGTTATGAGATTGCAGCTCATTATCAATGGATGGTTGACCGATTTGGCGATGTGGAACCTTAGAATGCCTTGTTATGAGATTACAGCTCATTATCAATGTACGATTGACCGATTCAGCAATGTGGAACCTTAGAATGGCTTGTTATGAGATTACAACTCATTATCAGTGAACGATTGACCGATTCAATGATATGAAACCCCAGAGTAGCTTGTTATGAGATTATAGCTCATTATCAGTGAATGGTTGACCGATTAGGTGATCTGGAACCTCAGAACAGCTTGTTATGAGATTACAGCTCATTATCAGGAAACAGTTGACCGATTTGGCGATGTGGAACCTCAGAATGACTTGTTATGAGTTTATAACTCATTAACAGCGAATGATTGACTGATTCAGTGATGTGGAACCTTAGAATGACTTGTTATGAGATTGTAACTCATTATCAGTGAACTATTGACCAACTCGGTGATGTAGAACCTCAGAACAGCTTGTTATGAGATTACAACTGATTATCAGTGAATGCTTGACTGATTCGGTGATGTGGAACCTTAGAACGGCTTCTTATGAGATTACAACTCATTATCAATGAACGGTTGACTGATTTGACGATGTGGAACCTCAGAATGGCTTATTATGAGATTATAATTCATTATCAGTGAATAGTTGACCGATTCAGCGATGTGGAAACTCAGAATAGCTTGTTATGAGATTATAACTCATTATTAGTGAATGGTTGACCGATTCAACAATGTGGAACCTCAGAATGACTTGTTATGAGATTGCAGCTCATTATGAATGAACGGTTGACTTATTCAATAATGTGGAACCTCAGAACAGCTTGTTATAAGATTATAGCTCATTATTAATGAATGGTTGACCGATTCGGTGATGTGGAACCTCAAAATAGCTTGTTATGAGATTATAGCTGATTATTAGTGTAAAGTTGACCGATTCGGCGATGTGGAACCTTAGAACAGCTTGTTATGAGATTACAACTCATTATCAGTGAATAGTTGACCGATTCAGCAATGTGGAACCTTAGAATGGCTTGTTATGAGATTAAAACTCATTATCAGTGAATGATTGACTGATTTGGCAGTGTGAAACCTCAGAACAGTTTGTTATGAGATTACAGCTAATTAACAGTGAACGATTGAACAATTTAGTGACGTGGAACCTTAAAACAACTTATTATGAGATTACATCTCATTATCAGTGAACGGTTGATTGATTCGATGATGTGGAAGCTTAGAACGGCTTGTTATGAGATTACAACTCATTATCAGCTAACGGTTGAACGATTCAGTGATGTGGAAACTCAGAATGGCTTGTTATGAGATTACAACTCATTATCAGTGAACGGTTGACCGATTCGGCGATGTGGAACCTCAGAATAGCTTGTTATGAGATTACAACTCAATATCAGCAAATGGTTGACCGATTCAGCGATGTGGAACCTCAGAATCACTTGTTATGAGATTACAACTCATTATTAGTGAACGGTTCACTGATACGATGATGTAGAACCTCAGAACGGCTTATTATGAGATTACAACTCATTATTAGTGAATGATTGATTGATTTGGCGGTGTGGAACCTCAGAACAGCTTGTTTTGAGATTACAGCTCATTATCAGTGAATGGTTGACCGATTCAGTGATGTGGAACCTCAGAATATCTTGTTATGAGATTATAGCTCATTATCAGTGAATGGTTGACCGATTCAGCGATGTGGAACCTCAGAATGACTTTTTATGAGATTAAAACTCATTATCATTGAACGATTGACCAATTCGGCGATGTGGAACCTCGGAATGACTTGTTATAAGATTACAGCTCATTATCAGTGAATGGTTGATCAATTCAGTGATGTACAACCTCAGAATGGTTTGTTATGAGATTACAACTCATTATCAGTGAACGATTGACCGATTTGGCAATGTGTAACCTTAGAATGGCATGTTATGAGATTACAACTCATTATCAGTGAATGGTTGACTGATTCGGCGATGTGGAACCTCAGAATGGCTTATTATGAGATTACACCTCATTATCAGAGAATGGTTGACCGATTCGGCGATGTGGAACCTCAGAACAACTTGTTATGAGATTACAACTCATTATCAGCAAATGGTTGACCGATTTGGTGATGTGGAACCTTAAAATGACTTGTTATGAGATTGTAGCTCATTATCAAGGAACGGCTGACCGATTCGGTGATGTGGAACCTCACAATGGCTTGTTATGAGATTATAGCTCATTATCAATTTACGATTGACTAATTTGGTGATGTAGAACCTTAGAATGGCTTGTTATGAGATTACAACTCATTATCAGCGAACAATTGACCGACTCAGTGATGTGGAACCTCAGAATAACTTCTTATGAGATTACAGCTTATTATCAGTGAATGGTTGAATGATTTGGCGATGTGGAACCTTAGAATAGCTTGTTATGAGATTACAACTCATTATCAGTGAACAGTTGATTGATTCAGCAATGTGGAACCTCAGAATGGATTCTTATGAGATTATAACTCATTATCAGTGAATGGTTGACTGATTTGGCAATGTGGAACCTAAGAACGGCTTGTTATGAGATTACAACTCATTATCAGCGAACGGTTGACCGATTCAGTGATGTGGAACCTCAGAAGAGCTTATTATGAGATTACAACTTATTATCAGCGAACGGTTGACTGATTTGGTGATGTGGAACCTCAGACTAGCTTTTTATGAGATTACAACTCATTATTAGTGAACGGTTGACTGTTTCGGTGATGTGGAACCTCAGAACGGCTTGTTATGAGATTACAACTCATTATCAGTGAATGGTTGACTGATTTGGTGATATGGAACCTATAAATAGCTTGTTATAAGATTATAACTCATTATCAGTGAACAGTTGACCGAATCGGTAATGTGGAACCTCAGAACGACTTGTTATGAGATTGCAGCTCATTATCAATGAATGGTTGACCGATTCGGCGATGTGGAACCTCAGAATGTCTTGTTATGAGATTACAGCTCATTATCAATGTACTGTTGACCAATTTGGAAATGTGGAACCTCAGAATAGTTTGTTATGAGATTACAACTCATTATCAGTGAACGGTTGACCGATTCGGCGATGTGAAACCTCAAAATGGCTTGTTATGAGATTACAACTCATTATCAGCAAACGATTGACCAATTCGGTGATGTGGAACCTTAGAATCGCTTGTTATGAGATTACAACTCATTATCAGTGAACGGTTGAATGATTCAGAAATGTGGAACCTCAAAATAGCTTGTTTTGAGATTACAACTCATTATCAGTGAACGGTTGACTCATTCTGCAATGTGGAACCTCAGAATAGCTTGTTATGAGATTACAACTCATTATCAGTGAACGGTTGACCGATTCGGTGATGTGGAACCTTAGAATGATTTGTTATGAGATTGGAGCTCATTATCAATGAATGGTCGACTGATTCAGCGATGTGGAACCTCAGAATAGCTTGTTAGGAGATTACAACTCATTATCAGTGAATGATTGACCGATCAAGCGATGTGGAACCTTAAAATAGGTTGTTATGATATTATAGCTCATTATCAGTGAACGGTTGATCGATTCGGCAATGTGAAACCTCAGAATAGCTTGTCATGAGATTACAGCTCATTATCAGCGAACAGTTGACTGATTCGATGATGTGGAACCTCAGAATGACTTGTTGTGAGATTAAAACTCATTATTAGTGAACAGTTGACCGATTCGGCAATGTGAATAGTTGACCAATTCGGCAATGTGGAACCTTAGAACAACTTGTTATGAGATTGTAGCTCATTATCAGTGAACGGTTGACCGATTCGGTGATGTAGAACCTCAGAATGGCTTGTTATGAGATTACAACTCAATATCAGTGAACGGTTGACCGATTCACCGATGTGGAACCTTAGAATGGCTTGTTACAAGATTACAACTCATTATCAGCGAATGGTTGACTGATTCGACAATGTGGAACCTTAGAATATCTTGTTATGAGATTACAACTCATTATCAGTGAATGGTTGACCGATTCAGCGATGTGGAACCTCAGAATGACTTATTATGAGATTGCAGTTCATTATCAATGAACGGTTGACTAATTTGGCAATGTGAAACCTCAGAATAGCTTGTTATGAGATTACAGCTCATTATCAATGTACGATTGACCGATTTGGCGATGTGGAACCTCAGAATGGCTTGTTATGAGATTACAACTCATTATCAGTGAATGATTGGCTGATTCGGTGATGTGGAACCTTAGAACAACTTGTTATGAGATTATAGCTCATTATCAGTGAACGGTTGAATGATTCGGCGATGTGGAACCTCAGAACAGCTTGTTATGAGATTACAGCTCATTATCAGTGAATGGTTGATCAATTTGGTTATGTGGAACATTAGAACAGCTTGTTATGAGATTACAACTCATTATCAGTGAACAGTTGACCGATTCGGCGATGTGGAACCTCAAAACAAATTTTTATGAGATTACAAGTCATTATCAGTAAACGGTTGACCTATTCAGTGATGTGGAACCTCAGAATGGCTTGTTATCAGATTACAACTCATTATATGTGAATGATTGACCAATTCGGTGATGTGGAACCTCAGAATGGCTTGTTATGAGATTACAACTCATTATTCGTGAACGGTTGACTGATTTGGTGATGTGGAACCTCAGAACAGCCTGTTATGAGATTACAACTCACTATTAGTAAACGGTTGACCGATTTGGCCATGTGGAACCTGAGAATGACTTGTTATGAGATTGCAGCTCATTATCAATGAACAGTTGACCAATTTGGTGATGTGGAACCTTAGAACGGCTTGTTATGAGATTACAGCTCATTATCAATGTATGGTTGACCGATTTGGCAATGTGGAACCTCAGAATGGCTTGTTATGAGATTACAACTCATTATCAGTGAATGGTTGACCGATTCAGCAATGTGGAACCTCAGAACGGCTTGTTATGAGATTACAACTCATTATCAGTGAATGATTGACCGATTCAGCGATGTGGAACCTCAGAACAGCTTGTTATGAGATTACAGCTCATTATCAGTGAACGGTTGAATGAGTCGGCAATGTGGAACCTCAAAATAGCTTTTTATGAGATTACAGCTCATTATCACTGAACAGTTGATCGATTCGGTGATGTGGAATCTCAGAATTGCTTGTTATGAGATTACAACTCATTATCAGCGAACGGTTGACCGATTCAGCGATGTGGAACCTCAGAATAGCTTGTTATGAGATTACAACTCATTATTAGCGAATGGTTGACCGATTCAGCGATGTGGAACCTCAAAACAACTGATTATGAGATTAAAACTCATTAGCTATGACCGGTTGACCGATTCAGCGATGTGGAACCTCAGAATAGCTTGTTATGAGATTACAACTCATTATTAGTGAATGGTTGACCGATTCAATGATGTGGAACCTCATAACAGCTTGTTATGAGATAACAACTCATTATCAGCAAACGGTTGACCAATTCGGTGATGTGGAACCTCAGAATGACTTGTTATGAGATTGCAGCTCATTATTAATGAACAGTTGACCAATTCTGTGATATGGAACCTCAGAACGGCTTGTTATGAGATTATACCTCATTGTCAATGTATGGTTGACCAATTCAGCAATGTGGAACCTCAAAACAGCTTGTAATGAGATTATAACTCATTATCAGTGAACGGTTGACCAATTTAGTGATGTGGAACCTTACAACGGCTTGTTATGAGATTACAACTCAATATCAATGAATGATTGACCGATTCGGTGGTGTGGAACCTCAGAATAGCTTGTTATAAGATTATAGCTCATTATCAGTGAACGGTTGACTGATTCGACGATGTGGAACCTCAAAATCGCTTGTCATGAGATTACAGCTCATTATCAGTGAACGGTTGACCCATTCGGCAATGTGGAACCTCAGAACAGCTTGTTATGAGATTACAACTCATTATCAGTGAATGGTTGACTGATTCAGCGATGTGGAACTTCAGAACAGCTTGTTATGAGATTACAGTGAATGATTGACCAATTCGGCGATGTGGAACCTCAGAACAGCTTGTTATGAGATTATAGCTCATTATCAGCGAACGGTTGACCGATTCGACGATGTGGAACCTCAGAATAGATTTTTATGAGATTATAGCTCATTATCAGCGAACAGTTGAACGATTCAGTGATGTGGAACCTCAAAATGACTTGTTATAAAATTACAACTCATTATCAGTGAACAGTTGGTTGATTCAGTGATGTGGAACCTCAGAATGACTTGTTATGAGATTGTAGCTCATTATCAATGAATGGTTGACTAATTCGGCGATGTAGAACCTCAGAATGGCTTATTATGAGATTACAACTCATTATCAGTGAACGGTTGACCGATTCAGTAATGTGGAACCTCAAAATGGCTTGTTATGAGATTACAACTCATTATCAGTGAACGGTTGACCGATTCAGCAATGTGGAACCTCAAAATGGCTTGTTATAAGATTACAACTCATTATCAACGAATGGTTGACCGATTCGGTGATGTGGAACCTCAGAACAGCTTGTTATGAGATTACAACTCATTATCAGTGAACGGTTGACTGATTCAGTGATGTGGAACCTCAGAATTGCTTGTTATGAGATTACAACTCATTATCAGCGAATGGTTGATCGATTTAGCAATGTGGAACCTCAGAATAGATTGTTATAAGATTACAACTCATTATCAGCGAACGGTTGACCAATTCGGCAATGTGCAACCTCTTAACAGCTTGTTATGAGACTACAACTCATTATTAGTGAACGGTTGACCGATTCGGCGATGTGGAACCTCAAAACGGCTTGTTATGAGATTACAACTCATTATCAGCAAACGGTTGACTGATTTAGCGATGTAGAAGCTCAGAATAGCTTGTTATGAGATTATAGCTCATTATCAATGTACGGTTAACCGATTTGGCGATGTGGAACTTTAGAACGGCTTGCTATGAGATTACAACTCATTATTAGTGAACAGTTGATAGATTCAGTGATGTGGAACCTTAGAATGGCTTGTTATGAGATTACAACTCATTATCAGTGAACGGTTGACCGATTCGGTGATGTGGAACCTGAGAACAGCTTGTTATGAGATTAGAGCTCATTATTAGCAAACGGTTGACCGATTCAGCGATGTGGAACCTCAGAATGACTTATTATGAGATTACAACTCATTATCAATGTACGGTTGACCGATTCGGTGATGTGAAACCTCAGAACAGCTTGTTATGAGATTACAACTCATTATCAATGAATGGTTAATCGATTCGGTGACGTGGAACCTCAGAATGGCTTGTTATGAGATTACAACTCATTATCAGTGAATGGTTGACTGATTCAGCGATGTGAAACCTCAGAATTGCTTGTTATGAGATTACAACTCATTATCAGCGAACGGTTGACCGATTCGGCGATGTGGAACCTCAGAATGACTTCTGATGAGATTACAGCTCATTATCAATTAACAGTTGACCAATTTGGTGATGTGGAACCTAAAAAAGGCTTATTATGAGATTACAGCTCATTATCAATGTACGGTTAACCGATTTGGTGATGTGGAACTTCAGAATGGCTTGTTATGAGATTACAACTCATTATCAGTGAACAATTGGCCAATTTGGTGATGTGGAACCTCAGAATAGCTTGTTATGAGATTACAACTCATAATCAGTGAACGGTTGACCGATTCGGTGATGTGGAACCTCAAAACAGCTTGTTATGAGATTAGAGCTCATTATCAGTGAACAGTTGACCAATTCAGCGATGTGGAACCTCAGAATGGCTTATTATGAGATTACAACTCATTATCAGCGAACGGTTGACCGATTTAGCAATGTGGAACCTCAGAACAGCTTGTTATGAGATTACAACTCATTATCAGTGAACAGTTGACCGATTCAGTGATGTGGAACCTTAAAATAGCTTGTTATGAGATTATAACTCAATATCACTGAGCAGTTGACCAATTCGGTGATGTGGAATCTCAGAACGACTTGTTATGAGATTCCAGCTCATTATCAAAGAATGGTTGACCGATTCGGCGATGTGGAACCTCAGAATGGCTTGTTATCAGATTACAACTCATTATCAGTGAACGGTTGACCAATTCGGTGATGTGGACCTCAGAACAGCTTGTTATGAGATTACAACTCATTATCAGTGAACGGTTGACTGATTCGGTGATGTGGAACCTCAGAATAACTTATTATGAGATTATAGCTCATTATTAATGAATAGTTGACTGATTCAGTGATGTGGAACCTCAGAATGACTTGTTATGAGATTATGGCTCATTATCAATGTATGGTTAACTAATTCGGCGATGTGGAACCTCAGAATGGCTTGTTATGAGATTATAACTTATTATCAATGAACGGTTGACAGATTCAGCAATGTGGAACCTCAGAATAGCTTGTTATGAGATTACAACTCATTAGAAGTGAATGATTGACTGATTCAGTGATTTGGAACCTCAGAACAGCCTGTTATGAGATTACAGCTCATTATCAGGGAACGGTTGAATGATTCGGTGATGTGGAACCTCAGAACAATGTGTTATGATATTACAGCTCATTATAAGCGAACAGTTGATCAATTCGGCAATGTGGAACCTCAGAACGGCTTGTTATGAGATTACAACTCATTATCAGCAAATGGTTGACCGATTCAGCGACGTGGAACCTCAGAATGGCTTTTTAAGAGATTACAACTCATTATTAGCAAATGGTTGACCGATTCGGGGATGTGGAACCTTAGAATAGCTTGTTATGAGATTACAACTCATTATCAGTGAACGGCTGCCGATTTGGTGATGTGGAACCTCAGAATGACTTGTTATGAGATTGCAACTCATTATCAATGAACGGTTGACCGATTCGACAATGTAGAACCTTAGAATAGCTTTTTATGAGATTACAACTTATTATTAATGTACGGTTGACCGATTTGGCGATGTAGAACCTCAGAATGGCTTGTTATGAGATTAAAACTCATTATCAGCGAATGATTGACCGATTTGCTAATGTAGAACCTCATAATAGCTTGTTATGAGATTATAGCTCATTATCAGTGAACGGTTGAATGATTCAACGATGTGGAACCTCAGAATAGCTTGTTATGAGATTACAACTCATTATCAGTGAATGATTGATCAATTCGGCGATGTGAAACCTCAGAATGGCTTGTTATGAGATTATAACTCATTATCAGTAAACGGTTGACCAATTTGGCGATGTGGAACCTTAGAATGACTTGTTATGAGATTGCAGATCATTATCAGCAAACGGTTGACCGATTCAGTGATGTAGAACCTCAGAATGCCTTATTATGAGATTACAACTCAATATCAGTGGATGGTTGATCGATTCAGTGATGTGGAACCTGAGAAGGGCTTGTTATGAGATTACAACTCATTATCAGTAAATGGTTGACTAATTCAGTGATGTGGAACCTTAGAATGGCTTGTTATGAGATTACAACTCATTATCAGTGAACGGTTGACCAATTGGGTGATGTGGAACCTTAGAATAGCTTGTTATGAGATTACAACTCATTATCAGCGTACGGTTGACCATTTCGGTGATGTGGAACCTCAGAGTGACTTGTTATAAGATTGCAGCTCATTATCAATGAACAGTTGACCAATTCAGGGATGTAGAACCTCAGAAGAGCTTGTTATGAGATTACAGCTCATTATCAATGTACGGTTGAGCAATTCGGTAATATGGAACCTCAGAATAGCTTGTTATGAGATTACAACTCATTATCAGTGAATGGTTGACCGATTCGGTGATGTGGAACCTCAGAACGGCTTGTTATGAGATTACAACTCATTATCAGTGAACGATTGACCGATTTAGCGACATGGAACCTCAGAACAGCTTGTTATGAGATTACAACTCATTATCAGCAAATAGTTGACCGATTCGGTGATGTGGAACCTCAGAATAGATTGTTATGAGATTATAGCTTATTATCAGTGAATGGTTGACCGATTCAGTGATGTGGAACCTCAGAACGACTTGTTATGAGATTATAACTCATTATCAGTGAACGGTTGACTGATTTAGTGATGTGGAACCTCAGAACAGCTTGTTATAAGATTACAACTCATTATCAGTGAATGGTTGCCCGATTCAGTGATGTTGAACCTTAAAAAAGCTTGTTATGAGACTACAACTCATTATTAGCAAACGGTTGACCGATTCAGCGATGTGGAACTTCAGAATGGCTTTTATGACATTACAACTCATTATCAGTGAATGGTTGACCAATTCGGCGATGTGGAACCTCAGGTTGGCTTGTTTTGAGATTACAACTCATTATCAGTGAACGGTTGACCGATTCAGCAATGTGGAACCTCAGAATAGCTTGTTCTAAGATTACAACTCATTATCAATGAACGGTTGACTGATTCAGCAATGTGGAACCTCAGAATGACTTGTTATGAGATTGCAACTCATTATCAATGAACGGTTGACCGATTTAGTGATGTGGAACCTTACAACGGCTTGTTATGAGATTACAACACATTATCAATGTACGGTTGACCGATTCAGTGATGTGGAACATCAGAATGGCTTGTTATTAGATTACAACTCATTATTAGTGAACGGTTGACTGATTCAGTGATGTGGAACCTCAGAATGGCTTGTTATGAGATTACAACTCATTATTAGCGAACAATTGACCGATTCGGTGATGTGGAACCTCAGAACAGCTTGTTATGAGATTATAGCTCATTATCAGCAAAGGGTTGAGCGATTTGGCGATGTGGAACCTCAAAATAGCTTGTTATGTGATTACACCTCATTATCAGTGAACGATTGACCAATTCACCAATGTGGAACCTCAGAATGACTTGTTATGAGATTAAAACTCATTATCAGAGAACGGTTGACTGATTCGGCGATGTGGAAACTTAGAATAACTTGTTATGAGATTGCAACTCATTATCAGTGAATGGTTGACCGATTTGGTGATGTAGAACCTTAGAATGGCTTATTATGAGATTACTACTCATTATCAGTGAACAGTTGATTGATTCGGTGATGTGGAACCTCAGAATGGCTTGTTATGAGATTACAACCCATTATTAGCGAACGGTTGACTGATTTGGCAATGTGGAACCTCAGAATGGCTTGTTATGAGATTACAACTCATTATCAGTGAACGGTTGACTGATTCAGTGATGTGCAACCTCAGAATAGCTTGTTATGAGATTACAACTCAATATCAGTGAACGGTTGACCGATTCGGCGATGTGGAACCTCAGAATGACTTGTTATGACATTGCAGCTCATTATCAATGAATGGTTGACCAATTCGGTGATGTGGAACCTCAGAATGGTTTGTTATGAGATTACAACTCATTATCAGTGAACAGTTGACTGATTCGGTGATGTGGAACCTCAGAATAGCTTGTTATGAGATTACAACTTATTATCAGTGAACGATTGACTAATTTGGCGATGTGGAACCTCAAAATAGCTTGTTATGAGATTACAGCTCATTATCAGCGAACGGTTGAACAATTCAGCGATGTGGAACCTCATAATAGCTTGTTATGAGATTACAGCTCATTATCAGTGAACGGTTGCTCGATTCGGTGATGTGGAACCTCAGAACGGCTTATTATCAGATTACAACTCATTATCAGCGAATGGTTGACTGATTCAGTGATGTGGAACCTCAGAATGGCTTATTATGAGATTACAACTCATTATCAGTGAATGGTTGACTGATTCGGCGATGTGGAACCTCAGAACGGCTTGTTATGATATTACAACTCATTATCAGTGAATGATTGACTGATTAGGCAATGTGGAACCTCAAAATAGCTTGTTATGAGATTACAGCCTATTATTAGCAAACGGTTGACCGATTCGGTGATGTGGAACCTCAGAATAGCTTATTATGAGATTACAGCTCATTATCAGTCAACAGTTGACCGATTCGGTGATGTGGAACCCTAGAATAGCTTGTTATGAGATTACAACTCATTATCAATGAATGGTTGACCAATTCAGCGATGTGGAACCTCAAAATGGCTTGTTTTGAGATTACAACTCATTATCAGTGAACAGTTCAAAGATTTGGTGATGTGGAACCTCAAAATAGCTTGTTATGAGATTATAACTCATTATCAGTGAATGGTTGACCGATTCGGTGATGTGGAACCTCAGAATGGCTTGTTATGAGATTACAACTCATTATCAGCAAATGGTTCACCGATTCAGCGATGTGGAACCTCAGAATGGCTTGTTATTAGATTACAACTCATTATCAGCGGATGGTTGACCGATTTGGTGATGTGGAACCTCAGAATAGCTTGTTATGATATTACAACTCATTATCAGTGAACGGTTGACTGATTTGGCGATGTGGAACCTTAGAATGACTTGTTATGAGATTGCAGCTCATTATCAATGAACGGTTGACTGATTTGGTGATGTGGAACCTCAGAACGGCTTGTTATGAGATTATAGCTAATTATTAATGTACAGTTGACCGATTCGGCGATGTGGAGCCTCAGAACAACTTGTTATGAGATTACAACTCATTATCAGTGAATGGTTGACTGATTCGTAATGTGGAACCTCAGAATGGCTCGTTATGAGATTACAACTCATTATCAGTGAATGATTGACCGATTCAGTGATATGGAACCTTAGAATGGCTTGTTATAAGATTACAGCTCATTATCAGTGAACGGTTGACCGATTCAGTGATGTGGAACCTTAGAATAGCTTGTTATGAGATTACAGCTCATTATCAGTGAACGGTTGACCGATTCAGTGATGAGAAACCTTAGAATGACTTGTTATGAGATTACAACTCATTATCAGTGAATGGTTACCGATTCGGTGATGTGGAACCTCAAAACGGCTTATTATGAGGTTGCAACTCATTATCAGTGAGCGGTTGACCAAGTTAATGATGTAGAACCTTAGAATGGCACGTTATGAGATTACAACTCCTTATCAGTGAACGGTTGACCGACTCAGTGATGTGGAACCTCAGAATGGCTTGTTATGAGAGTACAACTAATTATCAGTGAATGGTTGACCGATTCGGTGATGTGGAACCTCAGAATAGCTTGTTATGAGATTACAACTCATTATCAGCAAACGGTTGACCCATTCAGAGATGTGGAACCTCATAATAGCTTGTTGTGAGATTACAACTCATTTTCAGCGAACAGTTGACTGATTTGGCGATGTGGAACCTGAGAACGGCTTGTTATGAGATTACAACTCATTATCAGTGAATGATTAACCGATTCAGTGATGTGGAACCTCAGAACATCTTGTTGTGAGATTACAACTCATTATCATTGAAATATTGACCAATTCGGCGATGTGGAACCTTAGAATAGCCTGTTATGAGATTACAGCTCATTATCAGTGAACGGTTGACCGATTGAGTGATGTGGAACCTCAGAATAGCTTGTTATGAGATTACAGGTCATTATCAGCGAATGGTTGACTGATTCGGCGATGTGGAACCCCAGAATGACTTGTTATGAGATTATAACTCATTATCAATGAATGGTTGACCGATTCAGTGATGTGGAACCTTAAAATGACTTGTTATGATATTGCAAGTCATTATCAGTGAACGGTTGACCAATTCAGGGATGTAGAACCTCAGAATGGCTTTTTATGAGATTACAACTCATTATCAGTGAACGGTTGACCAATTCGGTGATGTGAAACCTCAGAACGGCTTGTTATGAGATTACATCTCATTATCAGTGAATGGTTGACTGATTCAGCAATGTGGAACCTCAGAATGGCTTGTTATGAGATTACAACTCATTATCAGTGAATGGTTGACCGATTCGGCAATGTGGAACCTCAAAATAGCTTGTTATGAGATTACAACTCATTATAAGCAAACAGTTGACCGATTTGGCGATGTGGAACCTCAGAATGACTTGTTATGAGATTATAGCTCATTATCAATGAATGGTTGACTGATTAAGCGATGTGGAACCTCAGAATGGCTTGTTATGAGATTACAGCTCATTATCAATGTATGGTTGACCGATTCGGCGATGTGGAACCTCAGAATGGCCATTTATGAGATTACAACTCATTATCAGTGAATGGTTGACTGAGTCAGCGATGTGGAACCTCACAATGGCTTGTTATGAGATTACAACTCATTATCAGTGAATGATTGACCAATTCGGTGATGTGAAACCTCAGAACAGCTTGTTATGAGATTACAGCTCATTATCAGTGAATGGTTGAATGATTTGGTGATGTGGAACCTCAGAATGGCTTGTTATGAGATTATAGCTCATTATCAGTGAACAGTTGATCAATTCAGCGATGTGGAACCTCAAAACGGCTTGTTATGAGATTATAACTCATTATCAGTGAACGGTTGACCGATTCAGTGATGTGGAACCTCAGAATGGCTTGTTATGAGATTAGAACTCATTATCAGTGAACGATTGACCGATTTGGCGATGTGGAACCTCATAACATCTTGTTATGACATTACAGCTCATTATCAGTGAATGGTTGATCGATTCGGTGATGTGGAACCTTAGAATAGCTTGTTATGAGATTACAACTCATTATCAACAAATAGTTGACCGATTCGGTAATGTGGAACCTCAGAACTACTTGTTATGAGATTGCAGCTCATTATCAATAAACGGTTGACCGATTCGGTGATTTGGAACCTCAGAATGGCTTGTTATGAGATTACAGCTCATTATCAATGTATAGTTGACTGATTCGGCGATGTGCAACCTTAGAATGGCTTGTTATGAGATTACAACTCGTTATCAATGAACGGTTGATCAATTCAGTGATGTAGAACCTTAGAATGGCTTGTTATGAGATTACAACTCATTATCAGTGAATGATTGACCGATTCGGCGATGTGGAACCTCAAAACAGCTTGTTATGAGATTACTACTCATTATCAGCGAACGGTTGACCGATTCAATGATGTGGAATGTCAGAACAACTTGTTGTGAGATTACAACTCATTATTAGCGAATGGTTGACCGATTCGGCGATGTGGAACCTCAGAACATCTTGTTATGAGATTATAGCTCATTATCAGCGAACTATTGATCGATTCAGTGATGTGGAACCTCAGAATAGCTTGTTATGAGATTACAACTCATTATCAGTGAATGGTTGACCGATTCGGCGATGTGGAACCTCAGAATGGCTTGTTATGAGATTACAACTCATTATCACTGAATGGTTGACCGATTCAGTGATGTTGAACCTCAGAACAGCTTGTTATGAGATTACAACTCATTATCTGCTAACGATTCACCGATCTAGGGATGTGGAACTTCAGAACGGTTTGTTATGAGATTACAACTCATTATCAGCGAACAGTTGATCGATTCGGCGATGTGGAACCTCAAAAAGGCTTGTTTTGAGATTACATCTCATTATCAGTGAACGGTTGACCGATTCGGCGATGTGGAACCTCAGAATAACTTATTATGAGATTACAAGTCATTATTAGCGAACGGTTGACCGATTCAGTGATGTGGAACCTCAGAATGACTTGTTATGAGATTGCAGATCATTATCAATGAATGGTTGATCGATTCGGCAATGTGGAACCTCAGAATGGCATATTATGAGATTAAAACTCATTATCAATGTATAATTGACCGATTCGGCAATGTGGAACCTTTGAATGGCTTGTTATGAGATTACAACTCATTATCAGTGAACGGTTGTCTGATTCGGTGATGTGGAACCTCAGAATGACTTGTTATGAGATTGTAGCTCATTATTAGTGAATGGTTGACCGATTTGGTGATGTGGAACCTCAGAATGACTTGTTATGAGATTAAAACTCATTATCAGTGAACGGTTGATCGATTCAGTGATGTGGAACCTCCGAATAGCTTGTTATGAGATTACAACTCATTATCAATGAACGATTGACTGATTTAGCGATGTGGAACCTTAGAATGACTTGTTAAGAGATTGCAGCTCATTATCAATGAACAGTTGACCGATTCGGCGATGTGGAACCTTAGAACTACTTGTTATGAGATTACAGCTCATTATCAATGTACGATTGACTGATTCAGCGATGTAGAACCTCAGATGATCTTGTTATGAGATTACAACTCATTATCAGTGAACGGTTGACCAATTCAGCGATTTGGAACCTCAGAATGGCTTGTTATGAAATTACAGCTCATTATCAGCAAATCATTGACCGATTCGGCGATGTGGAACCTCAGAACAGCTTGTTATGAAATTATAGCTCATTATTAGCAAACGGTTGACTGATTCGGTGATGTGGAACCTCAGAACAACTTGTTATGAGATTACAGCTCATTATCAGTGAATGGTTAACTGATTCAGCAATGTGGAACCTCAGAGTGGCTTGTTAGGAGATTACAGCTCATTATCAGTGAACGGTTGACAGATTTTGCGATGCGGAACCTAAAAATGACTTGTTATGAGATTACAACTCATTATCAGTGAACGGTTGACTGATTCGGTGATGTGGAACCAGAATGACTTATTATGATATTGTAGCTCATTATCAGCGAACAATTGACCGATTTGGCGATGTGGAACCTCAAAATGATTTGTTATGAGATTACAACTCATTATTAGTGAATAGCTGACCGATTCTATGATGTGAAACCTCAGAATGACTTTTTATGAGATTGTAGCTCATTATCAATGTATGGTTGACCGATTCAGTGATGTAGAACCTCAGAATAGCTTGTTATGAGATTACAACTCATTATTAGTGAATAGTTGACCGATTTGGTGATGTGGAACCTCAGAACAACATGTTATGAGATTACAACTCATTATGAGTGAATGGTTGACCGATTCGGTGATGTGGAACCTCAAAATGACTTGTTATGACATTGTAGCTCATTATCAATAAACGGTTGACCGATTCGGTGAGGTGGAACCTCAGAATAGCTTGTTATGAGATTACAGCTCATTATGAATGTACAGTTGACCGATTTGGTGATGTGGAACCTTAGAATGACTTGTTATAAGATTACAACTCATTATCAGCGAACGGTTGACTGATTCAGTGATGTGGAACCTCAGAATGACTTGTTATGAGAATACAGCTCATTATCAATGTACAGTTGACTGATTTGGCGATGTAGAACCTCAGAATGGCTTGTTATGAGATTACAACTCATTATCAATGAACGGTTGACAAATTCAGTGATGTGGAACCTCAGAATGGTTTGTTATGAGATTACAACTCATTATTAGTGAACGGTTGACTGACTCGGTGATGTGGAACCTCAGAATGACTTGTTATGAGATTGTAGCTCATTATCAATGAACGGTTGACTTATTCAGCGATGTGGAACCTCAGAACGGCTTGTTATGGGATTAAAGCTCATTCTCAATGTACGGTTGACCGATTCAGCGATGTGGAACCTCAGAATGATTTGTTATGAGATTAGAACTCATTATCAGTGAATGGTTGACCAATTTGGCGATGTGGAACCTCAGAACCGCTTGTTATGAGATTCCAACTCATTATTAGTGAATGATTGACTGATTCAGTGATGTGGAACCTTAGAATAGCTTGTTATGAGATTACAACTCATTATCAGTGAATGGTTGACTAATTTGGTGATGTAGAATCTTAGAACAACTTATTATGAGATTACAACTCATTATCAGTGAACGGTTGACCGATTTAGCGTTGTGGAACCTTAGAACAGCTTATTATGAGATTACAGCTCATTATCAGTTAATGGTTGACTGATTCAGTGATGTGGAACTTCAGAATGGCTTGTTATGAGATTACAACTCATTATTAGTGAATGGTTGACCCATTCGGTGATGTGGAACCTCAGAACAGCTTGTTATGAGATTACAGCTCATTATTAGGGAACGGTTGATTGATTCAGTGATGTGGAACCTCAGAATGACTTGTTATGAGATTACAGCTCATTATCAGCAAATGGTTGACCAATTCGGCGATGTGGAACCTCAGAATAGCTTGTTATGAGATTACAACTCATTATTAGAAAATGGTTGACCGATTTGGAGATGTAGAACTTTAGAATAGCTTGTTATGAGATTATAGCACATTATCAATGAATGGTTGACCGAGTCGGTGATATGGAACCTTAAAATGACTTGTTTTGAGATTATAGCTCATTATCAGAGAATAGTTGACCGATTCAACGATGTGGAACCTCAGAATGACTTGTTATGAGATTACAACTCATTATCAGTGAACGGTTGACCGTTTAAGTGATGTGAAACCTCAGAATGACTAGTTATGAGATTGCAGCTCATTATCAATGTACGGCTGACTGATTCGGTGATGTAGAACCTCAGAATGGCTTGCTATGAGATTACAACTCATTATCAATGAACGATTGACCGATTTGGTGATGTGGAACCTCATAACAGCTTGTTATGAGATTACAACTCATTATCAGCGAACTGTTCACCAATTAAATGATGTAGAACCTCAGAACGGTTTGTTTTGTTATTACAACTCATTATCAGTGAATGGTTGACCGATTTGGCATTGTAGAACCTTAGAATGAATTTTTATGAGATTACAGCTCATTATCAATGAACGGTTGACTGATTCGGCAATGTGAAACCTCAGAATGGCTTGTTATGAGTTTTTAGCTCATTATCAATGTACGGTTGACCATTTCGGTGGTGTGGAACCTTAGAATGGTTTTTTATGAGATTACAACTTATTATCAGTGAATGTTTGACCGATTTGGGGATGTGGAACCTCAAAACAGCTTGTTATGAGATTACAAGTCATTATCAGCAAATGATTGACCGATTCGGCGATGTGGAACCTTAGAACAGCTTGTTATGAGATTATAGCTCATTATCAGCGAATGGTTGACCGATTCGGCGATGTGGAACCTTAGAACAACTTGTTATGATATTATAACTCATTATCAGTGAACGGTGACCGATTTGGTGATGTGGAACCTTAGAATAGCTTGTTATGAGATTATAGCTCATTATCAGTGAACGGTTGACCGATTTAGCGATATGGAACCTTAGAATGACTTGTTATGAGATTACAACTAATTATCAGTGAACGGTTGACTGATTCGGGGATGTAGAACCTCAGAATGACTTGTTATGAGATTGTAGCTCATTATCAATGTATAGTTGACCGACTCAGTGATGTAGAACCTCAGAACAACTTGTTATGAGATTATAAGTCATTATCAATGAATGGTTGACTGATTCAGTGATGTGGAACTTTAGAATGGCTTGTTATGAGATAAAAACTCATTATTAGCAAACGGTTGACAGATTTGGCGATGTGCAACCTCAGAATGACTTGTTATGAGATTGCAGCTCATTATCAATGAATGGTTGACCGATTCGATGATGTGGAACCTCAGAATGGCTTGTTATGAGATTACAACTCATTATCAATATACAGTTGACCAATTCAGTGATATGGAACATTAGAATGACTTTTTATGACATTACAACTCATTATGAGTGAACGATTGACTGATTCGGTGATGTGGAACCTCAGAATAGCTTCTTATGAGATTCTAACTCATTATCAGTGAATAATTGACCAATTTGGTGATGTGGAACCTCAAAATATCTTGTTATGAGATTATAACTCATTATCAGTGAATGGTTGACCAATTTGGTGATGTCTAACCTCAAAATAGCTTGTTATGAGATTACAACTCATTATAAGTGAACGATTGACCGATTCAGTGATGTGGAACCTCAGAACAGCTTGTTATGAGATTACAGCTCATTATCAGTGAATGGTTGACCGATTCGGCGATGTGGAACCTCAGAATGGCTTGTTATAAGATTACAGCTCATTATCAGTGAATGATTGACCCATTCAGCGATGTGGAACCTCAGAATGGCTTGCTATGAGATTATAGCTCATTATCAGTGAATAGTTGACCAATTCGGTGATGTGGAACCTTAGAATGGCTTGTTATGAGATTACAGCTCAATATTAGTGAATGGTTGACCAATTCAGCGATGTGGAACCTCAAAATAGTGTGTTATGAGATTACAGCTCATTATCAGTAAACGGTTGACCAATTTGGTGATGTGGAATGTTAAAACAGCTTGTTATGAGATTATAGCTCATTATCAGGGAATGGTTGACCGATTCGGCGATGTGGAACCTCAGAACAGCTTGTTATGAGATTATAGCTCATTATCAGTGAACAGTTGACCAATTCAGTGATGTGGAACCTCAGAATGATTTGTTATGAGATTGCAGCTCATTATCAAAGTATGGTTGACCGATTCAGTGATGTAGAACCTCAGAATGGCTTGTTATGAGATTACAACTCATTATCAATGAATGGTTGACCGATTCGGTGATGTGGAACCTCAGAATAGCTTGTTATGAGATTACAACTCATTATCATCGAACGGTTGACTGATTCAGCGATGTGGAACCTCAAAATGGTTTGTTATGAGATTACAATTCATTATTAGCGAGTGGTTAACTGATTTGATGATGTGAAACCTTAGAATAGCTTGTTATGAGATTACAACTCATTATCATTGAATGGTTGACCGATTCGGTGATGTGGAACCTCAGAATGACTTGTTATGAGATTGTAGCTCATTATCAATGTACGGTCTACCGATTCAGTGATGTAGAACCTTAGAATGGCTTGTTATGAGATTTAAACTCATTATCAATGAATGGTTGACTGATTCGGCGATGTGGAACCTCAGAATGGCTTGTTATGAGATTGTAGCTCATTATCAATAAATAGGTGACCGATTTGGCAATGTGGAACCTCAGAACAGCTTGTTATGAGATTACATCTCATTATCAATGTATGGTTGACAGATTTGGCGATGTGTAACCTCAGAATGGCTTGTTATGATATTACAACTAATTATCAGTGAACGGTTCACTGATTCAGTGATGTGGAACCTTAGAATGACTTGTTATGAGATTAAAACTCATTATCAGTGAACAATTGACTGATTCAGCGATGTGGAACCTCAGAACAACTTGTTATGAGATTACAGCTCATTATCAGCAAATGGGTGACTAATTTGGCGATGTGGAACCTCAGAATAGCTTGTTATGAGATTATAGCTCATTATCAGTGAATGGTTGACCGATTCGATGATGTGGAACCTCAGAATGACTTGTTATAAGATTACAACTCATTATCATTAAAGGGTTGACCGATTCAGCGATGTGGAACCTCAGAATGACTTGTTATGAGATTGTAGCTCATTATCAATGTACGGTCTACTGATTCGGTGATGTAGAACCTTAGAATGGCTTCTTATGAGATTTAAACTCATTATCAATGAATGGTTGACTGATTCGGCGATGTGGAACCTCAGAATGGCTTGTTATGAGATTGTAGCTCATTATCAATAAACAGTTGACCGATTCAGCAATGTGGAACCTCAGAATGGCTTTTTATGAGATTACAGCTCATTATCAATGTACGGTTGACTGATTCAGTGATGTGGAACCTTAGAATAGCTTTTTATGAGATTACAGCTCATTATCAGTGAATGGTTGACCGATTCGGTGATGTGGAACCTCAGAATAGCTTGTCATGAGATTACAACTCATTATCAGTGAACGGTTGACCGATTTGGCGATGTGGAACCTTAGAATATATTGTTATGAGATTAAAGCTCATTATCAGTGAATGGTTGACTGATTCAGTGATGTGGAATCTCAGAATGGCTTGTTATGAGATTACACCTCATTATCAGTGAACAGTTGACCCATTTGGCTATGTGGAACCTTAGAATGGCTTGTTATGAGATTACAGCTCATTATCAGTGAACAGTTGACTTATTCGGTGATGTGGAACCTTAGAATGGTTTGTTATGAGATTAGAGCTCATTATCAGTGAATGGTTGACTGATTCGAAGATGTGGAACCTCAGAATAGCTTATTATGAGATTATAGCTCATTATCAAAGAATGGTTGATAGATTCGGTGATGTGGAACCTTAGAATGAATTGTTATGAGATTACAACTCATTATCAGTGAACGGTTGACCGATTCAGCGAGGTGGAACCTTATAACAACTTGTTATGAGATTGAAGCTCATTATCAGCGAATGGTTGACCGATTCGGCAATGTGGAACCTCAGAATGACTTGTTATGAGATTACAACTCATTATCAGTGAACGGTTGACTGATTCGGTAATGTGGAACCTCAGAACAACTTGTTATGAGATTATAGTTCATTATCAACAAACGGTTGACTGATTCGGCAATGTGGAACCTCAAAATGGCTTGTTATGAGATTACATCTCATTATCAGTGAACGGTTGACTGATTCGGTGATGTGGAACCTCAGAATGGCTTGTTATGAGATTACAGCTCATTATCAGTGAATGGTTAACCCATTCAACAATGTGGAACCTCAGAATGGCTTGTTATGAGATTACAGCTCATTATCAGTGAACGGTTGACCAATTCAGTGATGTGGAACCTCAGAATGGCTTGTTATGAGATTACAGCTCATTATCAGTGAATGGTTGACAGATTCAGTGATGTGGAATCTGAGAACAGCTTCTTATGAGATTACAACTCATTATCAGCAAATGGTTGACCGATTCGGCGATGTGGAACCTCAGAATAGCTTGTTATGAGATTACAGCTCATTATCAACAAATCGTTGACCAATTCGGCGATGTGGAACCTTAGAATGGCTTGTTATGCGATTACAACTCATTATCAGTGAACGGTTGCCCAATTCGGTGACGTGGAACCTCAGAATGACTTGTTATGAGATTACAACTCATTATCAGCAAACGGTTGACCTATTCAGTGATGTGGAACCTCAGAATGACTTGTTATGAGATTGTAGCTCATTATCAATGAATGGTTGACCGATTCAGCAATGTGGAACCTCAAAACAACTTGTTATGAGATTACAGCTCATTATCAAAGTATGGTTGACCGATTCAGCGATGTGGAACCTCAGAATGGCTGGTTATGAGATTACAACTCATTATTAGTGGACAATTGACCAATTTGGCAATGTGGAACCTTAGAATGACTTGTTATGAGATTACAACTCATTATCAGCAAATAATTGACCGATTCGGTGATGTGGAACCTCAGAATAGCTTGTTATGAGATTACAGCTCATTATCAGTGAACGGTTGACCGATTCAGTGATGTGGAACCTTAGAATAGCTTGTTATGAGATTACAGCTCATTATCAGTGAATGGTTGGCCAATTTGGTGATGTGGAACCTTAGAATGACTTGTTATGAGATTACAACTAATTATTAGTGAACGGTTGACCGATTCGGGGATGTGGAACCTTAGAATGACTTGTTATGAGATTGTAGCTCATTATCAATGTATAGTTGACCGATTCGGTGATGTAGAATCTTAGAATGCCTTGTTATGAGATTACAACTCATTATCAATGTACGGTTGACCGATTCAGTGATGTGGAACCTTAGAACTGCTTGTTATGAGATTAGAACTCATTATCAGTGAACGGTTGACCGATTCAGCGATGTGGAACCTCAGAACAACTTGTTATGAGATTGTAGGTCATTATCAATGAATAGTTGACCGATTCAGTGATGTAGAAATTTAGAATGGCTTGTTATGAGATTACAACTTATTATCAATGTGCGGTTGACCAATTCGGCAATGTGGAACCTCAGAATGGCTTGTTATGAGATTACAACTCATTATCAGTGAACGGTTGACCAATTTGGTGATGTGGAACCTCAGAATGGCTTGTTATGAGATCACAAATCATTATCAGTGAATGATTGACCGATTCAGTGATGTAGAACCTCATAATAGCTTGTTATGAGATTACAGCTCATTATCAGTGAACAGTTGACCTATTCAGTGATGTCGAACCTCAAAATAGCTTGTTATGAGATTACAGCTCATTATCAGTGAATGGTTGACCGATTTGATGATGTGGAACCTAAGAATAGCTTGTTATGAGATTACAGCTCATTATCAACAAATGGTTGACCCATTTGGCGATGTCAAACCTCAGAATGGCTTGTTATGAGATTACAGCTCATTATTAGTGAACAGTTGACCAATTCAGCGATGTAGAACCTCAGAACGGCTTGTTATGAGATTACAGCTCATTAATAGTGAACCGTTGACCGATTCAGTGATGTGGAACCTTAGAATGGCTTGTTATGAGATTATAGCTCATTATCAGTGAACGGTTGACCCATTCAGCGATGTGGAACCTCAGAATGGCTTCCTATGAGATTACAGCTCATTATTAGTGAACGGTTGACCAATTCAGTGATGTCAAACCTCAGAATGGCTTGTTATGACATTATAGCTCATTATCAATGAACGGTTGACCAATTCAGTGATGTGGAAACTTAGAACAGCTCGTTATGAGATTACAGCTTATTATCAGTGATCGATTGACTGATTCGGCGATATGGAACCTTAGAACAACTTGTTATGAGATTATAGTTCATTATCAGGGAACGGTTGACCAATTTGGTGATGTGGAACCTTAGAGTGGCTTGTTATGAGATTACAGTTCATTATCAGTGAATGGTTGATAAATTTGGTGATGTGGAACCTCAGAATGACTTGTTATGAGATTACAACTCATTATCATTGAACGGTTGACCGATTCGGCGATGTGGAACCTCAGAATGACTTGTTATGAGATTGCAGTTCATTATCAATGTACGATCTACTGATTCGGCAATGTAGAACCTTAGAATGGCTTATTATGAGATTTAAACTCATTATCAGTGAACGGTTGACTGATTCAGTGATGTGGAACCTCAGAATGGCTTGTTATAAGATTGTAGCTCATTATCAATAAATGGTTGACCAATTTGGTGATGTGGAACCTTAGAATATCTTGTTATGAGATTACAGCTCATTATCAATGAATGGTTGACCGATTCAGTGATGTGGAACCTCAGAATGGCTTGTTATGAGATTACACCTCATTATTAGTGAATGGTTGACCCATTCAGCAATGTGGAACCTCAGACTGGCTTGTTATGAGATTACAGCTCATTATTAGTCAACAGTTGACCGATTCAGTGATGTGGAACCTCAGAATGGCTTGTTATGAGATTATAGCTCATTATCAGTGAATGGTTGACCGATTTAGAGATGTGGAACCTCAGAATAGCTTATTATGAGATTACAGCTCATTATCAGCGAATGGTTAACAGATTCATCTATGTGGAACCTTAGAATGACTTGTTATGAGATTACAACTCATTATAAGTGAACGGTTGAATGATTCGGCGAGGTGGAACCTTAGAACAACTTGTTATGAGATTGGAGCTCATTATCAGTGAATGGTTGACCTATTCGGTGATGTGGAACCTCAGAATGACTTGTTATGAGATTACAACTCATTATCAGTGAACGGTTGACTGATTCAACAATGTGGAACTTTAGAATAACTTGTTATGAGATTGTAGCTCATTATCAGTAAACGGTTGACTGATTCGGCGATGTGGAACCTCAGAACAAATTTTTATGAGATTACAACTCATTATCAGCGAACGGTTGACTGATTCTGTGATGTGGAACCTCAGAATGACTTGTTATGAAATTACAGCTCATTATCAATGTACAGTTGACCGATTCAGTGATGTAGAACCTCAGAATGGCTTGTTATGAGATTACAACTCATTATTAGTGAATGGTTGACCGATTTGATGATGTGGAACCTCAGAATAGCTTGTTATGAGATTACAACTCATTATTAGTAAACGGTTGACTGATTTGACGATGTGGAACCTCAAAATGACTTGTTATGAGATTGCACATCATTATCAATGAACAGTTGACCGATTCAGTGATGTGGAACCTCAGAATGGCTTGTTATGAGATTACAGCTCATTATCAATGTATAGTTGACCAATTCAGTGATGTGGAACCTTAGAAAGACTTGTTATGAGTTTACAACTCATTATCAGTGAACGATTGACAGATTCAGCAATGTGGAACCTCAGAATGGTTTGTTATGAGATTACAACTCATTATTAGTAAATGATTGACCGATTCATCAATGTGGAACCTCAGAACAACTTTTATGAGATTAAAGCTCATTATCAGTGAATGGTTGACCAATTCGGCAATGTGGAACCTTAGAACAACATGTTATGAGATTAGAGCTCATTATCAGTGAACGGTTGAACGATTCGGTGATGTGGAACATCAGAATGACTTGTTATGAGATTATAACTCATTATCAGTGAATGGTTGATTGATTCGGCGATGTGGAACCTTAGAATGACTTATTATGAGATTGGAGCTTATTATCAATGTACGGTTGAAAGATTCAACAATGTAGAACCTTAGAACGGCTTGTTATGAGATTACAACTCATTATGAATGAATGGTTGACCGATTTGGTTATGTGGAACCTTAGAACAGCTTGTTATGATATTACAACTCATTATCAATTAATGGTTGACCGATTGAGTGATGTGGAACCTCAGAATGACTTGTTATGAGATTGCAACTCATTATCAATGAATGGTTGACCGATTCGGTGATGTGGAACCTCAGAATGGCTTGTTATGAGATTACAACTCATTATCAATGCACGATTGACTGATTCAATGATGTGGAACCTCAGAATGACTTGTTATGAGATTAAAACTCATTATTAGTGAATGGTTGATCGATTCGGTGATGTGGAACCTCAGAATAGCTTGTTATGAGATTACAACTCATTATCAGTGAATGATTGACCGATTCAATGATGTGGAACCTCAAAATAGGTTTTTATGAGATTATAGCTCATTATCAGTGAACAGTTGACTGATTCAGCGATGTGGAACCTCAGAATAGCTTGTTATGAGATTATAGTTCATTATTAGTGAACGGTTGATCGATTCAGCAATGTAGAACCTCAAAATGGCTTATTATGAGATTACAGCTCATTATCAGTGAACGGTTGACTGATTTAGTGATGTGGAACCTGAGAATGGCTTGTTATGAGATTACAGCTCATTATCAGTGAATGGTTGACCCATTCAGTGATGTGGAACCTTAGAATGGCTTATTATGAGATTATAGCTCATTATCAGTGAACGGTTGACCAATTCAGCGATGTGGAACCTCAGAATGGCTTGTTAAGAGATTACAGCTCATTATCAATGAATGGTTGACCAATTCGATGATGTGGAACCTCAGAACAGCTTGTTATGAGATTATAACTCATTATCAGCAAACGGTTGACCGATTCAGCGATGTGGAAACTTAGAATAGCTTATTATGAGATTATAGCTCATTATCAACAAATAGTTGACCAATTCAGTGATGTGGAACCTTAGATTGGCTTGTTATGAGATTACAGCTCATTATCAATGAACGGTTGACCGATTCAGTGATGTGGAACCTCAAAATGACTTGTTATGAGATTACAACTCATTATCAGCGAACGGTCGACCGATTCAGTGATGTGGAACCTTAGAATGACTTGTTATGAGATTGCAGCTCATTATCAATGAATGGTTGACCGATTTGGCAATTTAGAACCTCAAAATAGCTTGTTATGAGATTATAGCTCATTATCAATGTATGGTTGACCTATTCGGTGATGTGGAACCTCAGAATGGCTAGTTATGAGATTACAACTCATTATCAGTGGACAGTTGACCAATTTGGCGATGTGGAACCTCAGAATGACTTGTTATGAGATTACAAATCATTATCAGCAAATGATTGACCGATTCAGTGATGTGGAACCTCAGAATAGCTTGTTATGAGATTACAGCTCATTATCAAGTCAATGGTTGACCGATTCGGCGATGTAGAACCTCAGAATAGCTTGTCATGAGATTATAGCTCATTATCAGTGAATGGTTGACCGATTCGGCAATGTGGAACCTCAGAATGACTTGTTATGAGATTACAACTCATTATTAGTGAACGGTTGACCGATTTGGGGATGTGGAACCTTAGAATGACTTGTTATGAGATTGCAGCTCATTGTCAATGTATAGTTGACCGATTCGGCGATGTAGAACCTTAGAATGGCTTGTTTTGAGATTACAACTCATTATCAATGAATAGTTAACCGATTTAGTGATGTGGAACCTTAGAATGGCTTGTTATGAGATTATAACTCATTATCAATGAACGATTGACCGATTCAATGATGTGGAAATTTAGAACGGCTTGTTATGAGATTACAACTTATTATCAATGTGCGAATGACCAATTCGACAATGTGGAACCTCAGAACGGCTTGTAATGAGATTACAACTAATTATCAATGAACAGTTGACCAATTCAGTGATGTGGAACCTCAGAACGGCTTGTTATGAGATTATAAATCATTATCAGTGAATGATTGACCGATTCGGCGATGTAGAACCTCATAATAGCTTGTTATTAGATTACAGCTCATTATTAGTGAACAGTTGACTGATTCGGTGATGTCAAACATCAGAATAGGTTGTTATGAGATTACAGCTCATTATCAGTGAACGGTTGACCAATTCGATGATGTGGAACCTCAAAATAGGTTTTTATGAGATTACAGCTCATTATCAACCAATGGTTGACCGATTCAGTGATGTGGAACCTTAGAATAGCTTGTTATGAGATTATAGATCATTATCAGCAAATGGTTGACCCATTCAGTGATGTGGAACCTCAGAATGGCTTGTTATGAGATTACAGCTCATTATCAGTGAACAGTTGACCCATTCGATGATGTGTAACCTCAGAATGGCTTATTATGAGATTACAGCTCATTATCAATGAATGGTTGACCAATTCAGTGATGTCAAACCTCAGAATGGCTTGTTATGAGATTATAGCTCATTATCAACAAACGGTTGACCAATTTAGTGATGTGGAACCTCAGAACAGCTTGTTATGAGATTACAGCTCATTATCAATGAATGGTTGACTAATTCCGTGATGTGGAACCTTATAACAACTTGTTATGAGATTATAGTTCATTATCAGGGAACGGTTGACTGATTTGGTGATGTGGAACCTCAGAATGGCTTGTTATGAGATTACAGCTCATTATCAGTGAACAGTTGACCAATTCGGCAATGTGGAACCTCATAATAGCTTGTTATAAGATTACATCTCATTATCAGTGAACAGTTGACCCATTCGGCGATGTGGAACCTTAGAATGGCTTGTTATGAGATTAGAACTCATTATCAGTGAATGGTTGACCAATTCAGTGATGTGGAAGCTCAGAACGTCTTTTTATGAGATTACAGGTCATTATCAGCGAACAGTTGACCAATTCAGTGATGTAGAACCTCAGAATAGCTTGTTATGAGATTACAGATCATTATCAGTGAACAGTTGATCGATTCAGTGATGTGGAACCTTAGAATAGCTTGTTATGAGATTATAGTTCATTATCAGGGAACGGTTGACCGATCTGGTGATGTGGAACCTAAGAATGGCTTGTTATGAGATTACAGCTCATTATCAGTAAATGGTTGAATGATTCGGCGATGTGGAACCTCAGAATGACTTGTTATGAGATTACCACTTATTATCAGTAAATGGTTGACCGAGTCAGCGATGTGGAACCTCATAATGAGTTGTTATGAGATTGCAGCTCATTATTAGTTAACGGTTGACCGATTCAGTGATGTGGAACCTTAGAATGACTTGTTATGAGATAAAAACTCATTATCAACGTGTTAGAGTAATTTAGCAATTGCTCTTTAGTGCTTAAGTTTCACTTAGGCAGGTTCTTTAGTTTTAGGAAAGTTTCTATTTCCTAGAAGTTGCCCGTTTAGGGTTTTGACATCCTTTATAAGGATTGTCCTCTTTGTATTTCTTAAGGAGATCAGTTTGTAATCTTTATTGTGTTAATAGAAATTATTTCTGTCACAATGGATTTGGGTTCTCTTTCATTTTGGCCGCCATAGCTGTCTGATTCTGTCTTCTCTCTTCTGTCTTCTTCTTCTGTGTAATAGCTTTGCATGCAGGTGATCTTGGTTGCATTGCGTCTCAGCAATCTCAACATGGTATCAGAGCCACTCTGCAGCTAGCTGTTCGTTCTTGGTTGAAGCAGCGAGGGTTTCAGAGGTTCTTTCCGGTTTGTTTATTGGTTCTGGGGGGTCTCTATTTTTGGAGGAACTTTGGGCCCAAACGGACACCACCATTGTGTCCGGAAGGCCCAAAAA
>MU223267.1:1260441-1291882 GCA_018584345.1 Thuja plicata
TTGGGTTCTCTTTCATTTTGGCCGCCATAGCTGTCTGATTCTGTCTTCTCTCTTCTGTCTTCTTCTTCTGTGTAACAGCTTTGCATGCAGGTGATCTTGGTTGCATTGCGTCTCAGCAATCTCAACACAACAAACGGTTGACTGATTCAGTAATGCAGACCCTCGAAATGACTTGTTATGAGATTACAGCTCATTATCAAAGTATGGTTGACCAATTTAGCAATGTAGAACCATAGAATGGCTTGTTATGAGATTACAACTCATTATCAATGAATGGTTGACCAATTTGGTGATGTGGAACCTCAGAATAGCTTGTTATGAGATTATAACTCATTATCAGTGAACGGTTGACCGATTCAGGGATGTGGAACCTCAGAATGGCTTGTTATGAGATTACAACTCATTATTAGTGAATGGTTGACCGATTTGATGATGTGAAACCTCAGAATGACTTGTTATCAGATTGTAGCTCATTATCAATTAACGGTTGATCGATTTAGCGATGTGGAACCTCAAAATGGCTTGTTATGAGATTATAACTAATTATCAGTGAACAGTTGACCAATTCGGTGATGTGGAACCTTAGAACAACTTGTTATGAGATTACAACTCATTATCAGCGGATGCTTGACCAATTCGGTGATGTGGAACCTCAAAATAGCTTGTTATAAGATTATAGCTCGTTATCAGTGAACGATTGACTGATTCAGCGATGTGGAACCTCAGAATAGCTTGTTATGAGATTACAGCTCATTATCAATGAACAGTTGACCGATTCGGCGATGTGTAACCTCAGAATGACTTGTTATGAGATTAGAACTCATTATTAGTTAATGGTTGACCGATTTGACTATGTGAAACCTCAGAATGACTTGTTATGAGATTACAACTCATTATCGGTAAATGATTGACTGATTCGGTGATGTGGAACCTCAAAATGACTTGTTATGAGATTTCAGCTCATTATCAATGTACAGTTGACTGATTCAGTGATTTAGAACCTCAGAATAGCTTGTTATGAGATTATAACTCATTATCAATGAATGGTTGACTGATTCGGTGATGTGGAACCTCAGAATGGCTTGTTATGAGATTACAGCTCATTATCAAAGAGCAGTTGACCGATTCGGAGATGTGGAACCTTATAATGGCTTGTTATGAGATTAAAGCTCATTATGAATGTATGGTTGATTGATTCAGCAATGTAGAACCTCAGAATGGCTTGTTATGAGATTAAAACTCATTATCAGTGAACGGTTGACCGATTCAGCGATATGGAACCTCAGAACGGCTTGTTATGAGATTACAACTCATTATTAGTGAATGATTGACCCATTCAGCGATGTGGAACCTCAGAATAGCTTGTTATGAGATTATAGCTCATTATCAGCCAATGGTTGACCGATTCGGCGATGTGGAACCTCATAATAGCTTGTCATGAGATTATAGCTCATTATTAGCAAACGGTTGACTGATTCAGCGATGTGGAACCTCAAAATAGCTTATTATGAGATTACAGCTCATTATCAGCAAATGGTTGACTAATTCAGTGATGTGGAACCTCAGAACGGCTTGTTATGAGATTACAGCTCATTATTAGTGAATGGTTGACCCATTCAGCGATGTGGAACCTCAGAATGGCTTATTATGAGATTATAGCTCATTGTCAGTGAACAGTTGACCGATTCAGTGATGTGGAACCTCAGAACAGCTTGTTATGAGATTATAGCTCATTATCAGTGAACTATTGACCGTTTCAGTGACCTGAAACCTTAGAATGGCTTATTATGAGATCACAACTCATTATCAGTGAACGGTTGACCGATTCGATGATGTGGAACTTTAGAATGACTTGTTATGAGATTGTAGCTCATTATCAGTGAATGGTTGACTGATTTAGTGATGTGGAACCTTAGAATGAGTTATTATGAGATTACAACTCATTATCAGTGAATGGTTGACCAATTTGGTGATGTGGAACCTTAGAATAACTTGTTATGAGATTGCAGCTCATTATCAATGTATGGTTGACCAATTCGGCAATGTAGAACCTCAGAACAACTTGTTATGAGATCACAACTCATTATCAGAGAACGGGATGACCGATTCGGTGATGTGGAACCTCAAAATTGCTTGTTATGAGATTACAACTCATTATCAGCGATGGTTGGCCGATTCGGCAATGTGGAACCTCAAAATGACTTGTTATGAGATTGCAGCTCATTATTAATGAATGGTTGACCGATTCGGCGATGTGAAACCTTAGAATGGCTTGTTATGAGATTGGAGCTCATTATCAATGTACAGTTGACTGATTCAGTGATGTGGAACCTTAGAATGGCTTGTTATGAGATTATGACTCATTATCAGTGAACGGTTGACCGATTCAGTGATGTAGAACCTCAGAATGGCTTGTTAAATTACAACTCATTATCAGCAAATGATTGACCAATTTGGGTATGTGAAACCTGAGAATAGCTTGTTATGAGATTATAGCATATTATCAGCAAACGGTTGACTGATTCAGCGATGTGGAACCTTAGAATAGCTTGTTATGAGATTACACCTCATTATCAGCAAATGGTTGACCGATTCAGTGATGTGGAACCTTAGAATGACTTGTTATGAGATTATAGCTCATTATCAATGTACGGTTGACTGATTCAGCAATGTAGAACCTTAGAACGGCTTGTTATGAGATTACAACTCATTTTTAATGAATGGTTGACCGATTCAGCTATGTGGAACCTCAGAATGACTTGTTATGAGATTACAGCTTATTATTAATGTATAGTTGACTGATTCGATGATGTGAACCCTTAGAATGACTTGTTATGAGATTACAACTCATTATCAATGAAATGTTACAGATTCAGTGATGTGGAACCTCAAAATGGCTCATTATGAGTTTACAACTCATTATCAGTGAACGGTTGACCCATTCAGTGATGTGGAACCTCAGAATAGCTTGTTATTAGATTACAACTCATTATCAGTGAATGGTTGACCAATTCGACGATGTGAAACCTCAGAACAACTTGTTATGAGATTACAGCTCATTATCAATGAATGGTTGATTGATTCGGCGATGTGGAACTCCAGAATGATTTGTTATGAGATTACAACTCCTTATCAGTGAACAGTTGACTGATTCGGTGATGTGGAGCCTCAGAATGACTTGTTATGAGATTGCAGCTCATTTTCAATGTACGATTGACCGATTCGGCGATATAGAAGCTTAGAATGGCTTGTTATGAGATTACAACTCATTATTAATGAACAGTTGACTGAGTCAGTGATGTGGAACCTCAGAATGACTTGTTATGAGATTACAACTCATTATCAGCGAACGGTTGACCGATTCGATGATGTGGAACCTCAGAATGACTTGTTATGAGAATGCAGCTTATTATCAATGAACAATTGATCGATTCAGCGATGTGGAACTTTAGAATAGCTTGTTATGATATTATAGCTCATTATCAATGTATGGTTGAATGATTCGGTGATGTGGAACCTCAGAACGGCTTGTTATGAGATTACAACTCATTATCAGTGAATGGTTGACCGATTCGGTTATGTGGAACCTCAGAATGGCTTATTATGAGATTACAACTCATTATCAGTGAATGATTGACTGATTCAGTGATGTGGAACCTCAGAATAGTGTGTTATGAGATTACAGCTCATTATCAGTGAACGATTGATCAATTCAGCGATGCAAAACCACAGAACATCTTGTTATGAGATTACAGCTCATTATCAGCGAACGGTTGACTGACTTGGCGATGTGGAACCTTAGAACATGTTGTTATGAGATTATAGCTCATTATCAGCCAACAGTTGATCGATTCGATGATCTAGAACCTCAGAATGGCTTGTTATGAGATTACAACTCATTATTAGTGAATAGTTGACCGATTTGGCAATGTGAAACTTCAGAATGACTTGTTATGAGATTGCAGTTCATTATCAATGAACGGTTGACTGATTTGGCGATGTCAAACCTTAGAATGGCTTGTTATGAGATTATAGCTCATTATCAATGAATGGTTGACCAATTCGATGATCTAGAACCATAGAATGGCTTGTTATGAGATTACAACTCATTATCAGTGAATGGTTGACCGATTTGGCAATCTAGAACCTCAGAATGGCTTGTTATGAGATTACAATTTATTATCAGCCAATGGTTGACAGATTTGGTGATGTGCAACCTCAGAATGACTTGTTATGAGATTGTAGCTCATTATCAATGAATGGTTGACCGATTCGGGGATGTGGAACCTTAGAATGGCTTGTTATGAGATTATAGCTCATTATGAGTGAATGGTTGACTGATTCAGTGATGTAGAACCTTAGAACAACTTGTTATGAGATTACAGCTCATTATTAGTGAATGACTGACCGATTCAGCAATGTGGGACCTCATAACAGCTTGTTATGAGATTACAGCTCATTATTAGGCAATGGTTGACCGATTCGGTGAGCTAGAACCTTAGAACAACATGTTATAAGATTACAACTCATTATCAGTGAACGGTTGACGAATTTGGCAATGTAGAACCTCAGAATGACTTGTTATGAGATTGTAGCTCATTATCAATGAATAGTTGACCGATTCAGCGATGTGGAACCTAAGAATGGCTTGTTATGAGATTATAGCTCATTATTAAGGAATGGTTCACCGATCAGCGATCTAGAACCTCAAAATAGATTATTATGAGAAAACAACTCATTATCAGCAAACGATTGACCGATTCAGTGATGTGGAACCTCAGAATGACTTCTTATGAGATTTTAGCTCATTATCAATGAATGGTTGACCGATTCGGCGATGTGGAACCTTAGAATAGCTTGTTATTAGATTATAACTCATTATCAATGAATAGTTGACTGATTCGGCAACCTAGAACCTCAGAATGTGTTGTTATGAGATTACAACTCATTATCAGCAAACGGTTGACCAATTCGGCGATGTGGAACCCCAGAATGACTTGTTATGAGAATATAGCTCATTATCAGTGAAGGGTTGACTAATATGGCGATCTAGAACCTCAGAACAACTTGTTATGAGATTACAGCTCATTATCAGTGAATGGTTGACCGATTCGGTGATCTAGAATCTCAAAATAGCTTGTTATGAGATTACAACTCATTATCAGTGAACGGTTAACCGATTCGGCGATGTGAAAACTCAGAATGACTTGTTATGAGATTGTAGGTCATTATCAATGAACGGTTGACCAATTCGGTGATGTGGAACCTTAGAATAACTTGTTATTAGATTATAGGTCATTATCAATGAACGGTTGACCGATACAGTGATCTAGAACCTTAGAATGGCTTATTATCAGATTATAGCTCATTATCAGTGAACGGTTGACCGATTCGGCGATCTAGAACCTTAGAACAAGTTATTATGAGATTACAGCTCATTATCAAGAAATAGTTGACCGATTTGGTAATCTAGAACCTCAGAATGGCTTGTTATGAAATTACAGCTCATTATCAATGAACGGTTGACCAATTCGGTGATGTAAAACCTCAGAATGGCTTGTTATGAGATTACAATTTATTATCAATGAATGGCTGACTGATTCGGCAATGTGGAACCCTAGAACAGCTTGTTATGAGATTACAACTTATTATCAGTGAACGGTTGACTGATTCAGCGACGTGGAACCTCAGAATGGCTTGTTATGAGATTACAACTCATTATCAGTAAATGGTTGACCGATTCGGCGATGTGGAACCTCAGAACGGCTTGTTATGAGATTATAGCTCATTATTAGCAAACGGTTGACCGATTTGGCAATGTAGAACCTCAGAATGGCTTGTTATGAGATTACAACTCATTATCAGTGAACGGTTGACCGATTCGGTGATGTGGAACCTCAGAATGGCTTGTTATGAGATTATAGCTCATTATCAGCGAACGCTTGACCAATTTGGTGATGTGGAAACTTAGAACGGCTTGTTATGAGATTACAACTCATTATCAGTGAACAGTTGACCGATTCAGTGATGTGGAACCTCAAAATAGCTTGTTATGAGATTACAACTCATTATCAGTGAATGATTGATCGACTCGGCGATGTGGAACCTGGGAACCACTTTTTATGAGATTACAACTCATTATCAGCGAACGGTTGACTGATTCAGCAATGTGGAACCTCAGAACGGCTTGTTATGAGATTACAACTCATTATCATTGAATGGTTGATTGATTCCATGATGTGGAACCTCAGAATAGCTTGTTATGAGATTACAACTCATTATCAGTGAATGGTTGACCGATTCGGCGATGTGGAGCCTCAGAACGGCTTGTTATGAGATTATAACTCATTATCAGCGAATGGTTGACCGATTCAGGTATGTGGAACCTCAGAAGAGCTTGTTATGAGATTCCAGCTCATTATCAGTGAATGGTTGACCAATTCGGTGATGTGGAACTTCAGAATGGCTTGTTATGAGATTACAACTCATTATCAGTGAACGGTTGACTGATTGGGTGATGTGGAACCTCAGAATGGCTTGTTATGAGATTACAACTCATTATCAGTGAACGGTTGACCGATTCAATGATGTGGAACCTCATAAAAGCTTATTATGAGATTAAAACTCATTATCAATGAATGATTGACCGATTCGGCAATGTGGAACCTCAGAACAGCTTGTTATGAGATTAAAACTCATTATCAGTGAACGGTTGACCGATTCGGCGATGTGGAACCTAAGAACTCCTTGTTATGAGATTACAACTCATTATCAGTGAACGATTGACCGATTCAGCAATGTGGAACCTCAGAATGGCTTGTTATGAGATTACAACTGATTATCATTGAACAGTTGACTGATTCGGCGATGTGGAACCTCAGAATAGCTTGTTATGAGATTATAGCTCATTATCAGTGAACGATTGACCGATTTAGTGATGTGGAACCTCAGAACAGCTTGTTATGAGATTACAACTCATTATCAGCAAACAGTTGACTGATTTAGTGATGTGCAACCTCAGAATGGCTTGATATGAGATTACCACTCATTATCAGCGAACGGTTGACCGATTTGGTGATGTGGAACCTCAGAATGGCTTGTTATGAGATTACAACTCATTATCAGCAAATGGTTGACCAATTCGGTGATGTGGAACCTCAGAATAGCTTGTTATGAGATTACAGCTCATTATCAGTGAATGATTGACTGATTTGGCAATGTGGAACCTTAGAATGGCTTGTTATGAGATTACAACTCATTATCAGCGAACGGTTGACTAATTCAGTGATGTGGAACCTTAGAATGGCTTGTTATGAGATTACAGCTCATTATCAGTAAACGGTTGATCGATTTGGTGATGTGGAACCTTAGAACAGCTTGTTATGAGATTACAGCTCATTATCAGTGAACGGTTGACCGATTTGGCGATGTGGAACCTCAGAATGGCTTGTTATGAGATTACAGCTTATTATCAGCGAAGAATTGACTGATTCGGTGATTTGGAACCTCAGAACAGCTTGTTATGAGATTACAACTCATTATCAACAAATGATTGACTGATTCAGGGATCTAGAACCTCAGAATGGCTTGTTATGAGATTATAGGTCATTATCATCCAATTGTTGATCGATTTGGCAATGTAGAACCTTAGAACAACTTGATATGAGATTGTAGCTCATTATCAATGAATGATTGACCGATTTGGTGATGTTGAAGCTTAGAATGGCTTGTTATGAGATTATAGCTCATTATCAGTGAACGGTTGATCGATTCAGTGATCTAGAACCTCAGAATAGCTTTTTATGATATTACAGCTTATTATCAGTGAACGGTTGACTAATTTAGAAATGAAGAACCTTAGAATAGCTTATTATGAGATTGTAGCTCATTAACAATGAACGGTTGACCGATTCGATGATCTGGAACCTCAAAATGACTTGTTATGAGATTATATCTCATTATCAATGAATGGGTGACCAATTTGATGATCTAGAAACTTAGAACGGGTTGTTATGGGATTATAGCTCATTATCAGCAAATGGTTGACCGATTTGGTAATCTAGAACCTCAGAATGGCTTGTTATTAGATTACAGCTCATTATTAGTGAACGGTTGACCGATTCAGTGATGTGGAACCAAAGAATGACTTGTTATGAGATTACTGTTCATTATCAGTGAACGGTTGACTGGTTCAATGATGTGGAACCTCAGAAAGGCTTGTTACAAGATTATAGCTCATTATTAGTGAACAGTTGACCGAAGCAGTGATCTAGAACCTCAGAATGGCTTATTATGAGATTACAGCTCATTATCAACAAACGGTTGACCGATTCGGCAATCTACAACCTTAGAACGGCTTGTTATGAGATTACATCTCATTATTAAAGAACAGTTGACCGATTCGATGATGTGGAACCTCAAAATAACTTGTTATGAGATTACAGCTCATTATCAGTGAATGGTTGACCGATTTGGTGATGTAGAACCTTAGAACAGCTTGTTATGAGATTATAGCTCATTATCAGTGACTGGTTGACTAATTCATTGATCTAGAACCTCAGAACAACTTGTTATGAGATTACAGCTCATTATCAGTGAGTGGTTGACTGATTCGGTGATCTAGAACCTCAAAATGGCTTGTTATGAGATTACAACTCATTATCAGCAAATAGTGGACCAATTCAGTGTAGGAACCTCAGAATGACTTGTTATGAGATTGTAGCTCATTATCAATGAATGGTTGACTGATTCAGTGATCTAGAACCCCAGAATAGCTTGTTATGAGATTACCGCTCATTATCAATGAACGGTTGACCAATTCGGTGATCTAGAACCTCAGAATGGCTTGTTATAAGATTATAGCTCATTATCAGTGAACGGTTGACCGATTCAGGGATCTAGAACCTCAGAACAGCTTGATATGAGATTACAGCTCATTATTAGTAAACGATTGACCGATTCAGCAATGTAGAAACTCAGAATGACTTGTTATGAGATTATAGCTTATTATAAATGAATGGTAGATCAATTCGGTGATGTGAAAGCTTAGAATGGCTTGTTATGAGATTATAGCTCATTGTCAATGAATGGTTGACCGATTCGATGATCTAGAACCTCAGAATGGCTTATTATGAGATTACCTCAAAATAGGTTGTTATGAGATTACAGCTCATTATTAGCAAATAGTTGACCGATTCAGCGATCTAGAACCTCAAAATGACTTGTTATGATATCACAGCTCATTATCAGCGAACTATTGTCCTATTTGGAGATATGGAACCTTAGAATGGCTTGTTATTAGATTACAGCTCATTATCAGTGAACAGTTGACCAATTCAGTGATGTGGAACCTCAGAATGGCTTGTTATAAGATTACAGCTCATTATCAGTGAATGGTTGACCAATTCGGTGATCTAGAACCTTAGAACGGCTTGTTATGAGACTACAACTTATTATCCTATGAACGGTTGATTGATTCGGTGATGTGAAACCTTAGAACGACTTGTTATGAGATTGTAGCTCATTATCAATGAATGCTTGACCGATTCAGTGATGTGGAACCTCAGAATGGCTTGTTATGAGATTACAGCTCATTATCAGTGAATAGTTGACCCATTCGGCGATGTGGAACCTCAGAATGGCTTGTTATGAGATTACAACTCATTATCAGCAAAGAGTTGACTGATTCAGCGATGTGGAACCTCAGAATGGCTTGTTATGAGATTACAGCTCATTATCAGCAAATGATTGACCGATTCAGTGATGTGGAACCTCAGAACAACTTGTTATGAGATTACAGCTCATTATCAGCAAACGGTTGACCGATTTGGCGATGTGGAACCTCAGAATAGCTTATTATGAGAATATAGCTCATTATCATCAAATGGTTGACCAATTCGACAATGTGAAACCTCAGAACGGCTTGTTATGAGATTACAGCTCATTATCAGGGAACGGTTGACCAATTCGGTGATGTGGAATGTCAAAATGACTTGTTATGAGATTAAAACTCATTATCCGCAAATGGTTCACCGATTCGGTGATGTAGAACATTAGAACAACATGTTATGAGATTAAAACTCATTATGAGAAAACAGTTGACTGATTCGGTGATGTAGAAGCTCAGAATGGCTTGTTATGAGATTACAACTCATTATCAATGTATGGTTGACCGATTTAGTGATGTCAAACCTCAGAATGGTTTGTTATGAGATTATAACTCATTATCAGTGAATAGTTGACCAATTCAGCGATGTGGAACCTTAGAATGACTTGTTATGAGATTGCAGCTCATTATCAATGAACGGTTGACCGATTCAGCGATGTAGAACCTCAAAATAGCTTGTTATGAGATTATAGCTCATTATCAATGTACAGTTGACTAATTTAGCAATGTGGAACCTCAGAATGACTTGTTATGAGATTACAACTCATTATTAGTGAACGATTGACCGATTTGGTGATGTGGAACCTCAGAATGGCTTGTTATGAGATTCCAACTCATTATCAGTTAACGATTGACTGATTTGGTGATGTGGAACCTCAGAATAGCTTGTTATGAGATTACAGCTCATTATCAACAAATAGTTAACCGATTTGGTGATGTGGAACCTCATAACAACTTGTTATGAGATTATAGCTCATTATCAGCAAATGGTAGACTGATTCGGCAATGTGGAACTTCAAAATGGCTTGTTATGAGATTACAGCTCATTATCAGTGAATGGTTGACTGATTTGGCGATGTGGAACATCAGAATGGCTTGTTATGAGATTACAGCTCATTATCAGTGAATGGTTGACCCATTCAGCGATGTGGAACCTCATAACAGCTTATTATGAGATTACAGCTCATTATTAGGGAATAGTTGACCGATTTGGTGATGTGGAACCTCAGAACGGCTTGTTATGAGATTACAGCTCATTATCAGTGAATGGTTGACCCATTCAGCGATGTGGAACCTCATAACAGCTTATTATGAGATTACAACTAATTATTAGGGAACAGTTGACCGATTCGGTGATGTGGAACCTCATAATAGCTTGTTATGAGATTATAGCTCATTATCAGTGAATGGTTGACCGATTCGGTGATGTGGAACCTCAAAATGGCTTGTTATGAGATTATAGCTCATTATCAGAGAATAGTTGACCGATTCGGCGATGTGGAACCTCAGAATGACTTGTTATGAGATTACAACTCATTATCAGCAAATGGTTGACCAATTTTGCGATGTGGAACCTCAGAACAACTTGTTATGAGATTACAACTCATTATCGGCAAACGGTTGATCGATTCGGCGATGTGGAACCTCAAAATGACTTGTTATGAGATTACAACTCATTATCAGCGAACGGTTGACCGATTCAGTGATGTGGAACCTCAGAATGACTTATTATGAGATTGAAACTCATTATCAATGTACAGTTGACCGATTCGGTGATGTAGAACCTCAGAATGGCTTGTTATGAGATTACAAATCATTATCAATGAATGGTTGACCGATTCAGCGATGTGGAACCTCATAATAGCTTATTATGAGATTATAACTTATTATCAGTGAACTGTTGACCGATTCCGTAATGTGGAACCTCAGAATGGCTTGTTTTATGATTACAACTCATTATCAGTGAACGGTTGACCGATTTGGTGATGTGGAACATCAGAACAACTTGTTATGAGATTACAACTGATTATCAGTAAACGGTTGACCAATTCGGTGATGTAGAACCTTATAATAAATTTTTTTGAGATTGTAGCTCATTATCAATGAATGGTTGACTGATTCGGTGATGTGGAACCTTAGAACAACTTGTTATGAGATTACAGCTCATTATCAATGTACGGTTGACTGATTCGGTGATGTGGAACCTCAGAATGGCTTGTTATGAGATTATAACTCATTATCAGCAAATGGTTGACCGATTCAGCAATGTGGAACCTCATAACAGCTTGTTATGAGATTACAACTCATTATCAACGAAACGGTTGACCGATTCAGTGATGTAGAACCTCAGAATAGCTTCTTATAAGATTACAACTCATTATCAATGAATGGTTGACTGATTCGGCTATGTGGAACCTCAGAATGGCTTGTTATGAGATTACAACTCATTATCAGTGAACGGTTGATCGATTTAGTTATGTGGAACCTCAGAATGACTTGTTATGAGATTATAGCTCATTATCAATGAATTGTTGACCGATTTGGTGATGTGGAACCTTAGAATGGCTTATTACGAGATTACAACTCATTATCAATGTACGGTTGACCGATTCGGTTATGTGGAACCTCAAAATAACTTGTTATGAGATTACAACTCATTATCAGTGAATGTTTGACCGATTTAGGGATGTGGAACCTCAGAATGGCTTGTTATGAGATTAGAGTTCATTATTAGTGAACTATTGACCCATTCGGCGATGTGGTACCTCAGAATAGCTTGTTATGAGATTACAGTTCATTATCAGTGAATAGTTGACCGATTCAGCGACGTGGAACCTTAGAATGGCTTATTATGAGATTACAGCTCATTATCAGCGAATGGTTGACTGATTTGGTGATGTAGAACCTCAAAATAGCTTGTTATGAGATTACAGCTCATAATCAGTGAATGGTTGACCGATTCGGCGATGTGGAACTTCAAAATAGCTTGTTATGAGATTACAGCTTATTATCGGTGAACGGTTGACCGATTTAGACATGTGGAACCTTAGAACAACTTTTTATGAGATTACAGCTCATTATTAGCGAACAGTTAACTGATTCGGCGATGTGGAACCTCAGAATGACTTGTTATGGGATTACAACTCATTATCAGTGAACGGTTGACCGATTCAGTGATGTGGAACCTCAGAATGACTTGTTATGAGATTGTAGCTCATTATCAGTGAATGGTTGACCGATTTGGTGATGTGGAACCTCAGAATGACTTGTTATGAGATTACAACTCATTATCAGTGAACGGTTGACAGATTCACCGATGTGGAACCTCAGAATGACTTGTTATGAGATTGCAGCTCATTATCAATGTACAGTTGACTGATTTGGTGATGTAGAACCTCAGAATGGCTTGCTATGAGATTACAACTCATTATCAGTGAATGGTTGACTGATTTGGCAATGTGGAAACTTAGAGTAGCTTGTTATGAGATTACAACTCATTATCAGTGAACGGTTGACCGATTCGGCGATGTGGAACCTCAGAATGACTTGTTATGAGATTGTAGCTCATTATCAATGAACAGTTGACCGATTTGGCGATGTGGAACCTCAGAATGGCTTGTTATGAGATTACAGCTCATTATCAATATACAATTGACCGATTCGGTGATGTGGAACCTCAGAATGACTTGTTATGAGATTACAACTCATTATCAGTGAACGATTGACCGATTCGGCGATGTGGAACCTTAGAATGACTTGTTATGAGATTGCAGCTCATTATCAATGTACAGTTGACCGATTCAATAATGTAGAACCTTAGAATTGCTTGTTATGAGATTACACTTCATTATCAATGAATGGTTGACTGATTCAGTGATGTGGAACTTCAGAATGGCTTGTTATGAGATTACAACTCATTATCAGTGAACAGTTGACCGATTTGGCAATGTGGAACCTTAGAATGACTTGTTATGAGATTGCAGCTCATTATCAATGTACGATTGACTGAGTCAGTGATGTAGAACCTCAGAATGGCTTGTTATGAGATTACAACTCATTATCAGCAAACGGACGATCGATTCAGCGATGTGGAACCTCAAAATAGCTTGTTATGAGATTACAACTCATTATCAAGGAACAGTTGACCGATTCAATGATGTGGAACCTTAGAACAACTTGTTATGAGATTACAACTCATTATCAGTGAATGATTGACCGATTCAGCAATGTGGAACCTCAGAATAGCTTGTTATGAGATTACAGCTCATTATCAGTGAACAGTTGACCGATTCGGTGATGTGGAACCTTAGAACAACTTGTTATGAGATTACAGCTCATTATCAGCGAACATTTCATCGATTTGGCAATGTGGAACCTCAGAACGGCTTGGCTATTAGATTACAGCTCATTATCAGTGAACAGTTGACCGATTCGGCAATGTGGAACCTCAGAATGACTTGTTATGAGATTACAACTCATTATCAGCGAACAGTTGACCGATTCAGTGATGTGGAACCTTCGAACAACTTGTTATGAGATTACAGCTCATTATCAGTGAATGGTTGACTAATTCAGTGATGTGGGGAACCTCAAAATGACTTATTATGAGATTACAATTCATTATTAGTGAATGGTTGACCAATTCAGCGATGTGGAACCTCAGAGAGACTTGTTATGAGATTGTAGCTCATTATCAATGTATGGTTAACTGATTCATTGATGTAGAACCTTAGAACGGCTTGTTATGAGATTACAACTCATTATCAATGAACGGTTGACCGATTCGGTGATGTGGAATCTCAAAATAGCTTGTTATGAGATTACAACTCATTACGAGGGAATAGTTAACTGATTAGGCGATGTAAAACCTCAGAATGACTTGATATGAGATTATAGTTCATTATCAGTGAACGGTTGACCGATTTGGTGATGTCAAACCTCAGAATAGTTTTTTATGAGATTATAGCTCATTATCAATGAACGGTTGACCGATTTGGTGATGTAGAACCTCAAAATGGCCTGTTATGAGATTACAAGTCATTATCAGTGAATGGTTGACCGATTCGGCAATGTGGAACCTCAGAATAGCTTGCTATAAGATTACAGCTTATTATTAGTGAACGGTTGACTGATTTGGCGATGTGGAAGCTCAGAATGGCCTGTTATGAGATTACAGCTCATTATCAATGAACAGTTGACTAATTTGGTGATCTAGAACCTCAGAACGACTTGTTATGAGATTACAGCTCATTATGAGTAAACGGTTCACCGATTCGGTGATGTGGAACCTCAGAATAGCTTGTTAAGAGATTATAGCTCATTATCAGCAAACGGTTGACCGATTCAATGATGTGGAACCTCATAACATCTTGTTATGAGATTACAGCTCATTATCAGCTAACGATTGACTGATTTGGTGATCTAGAACCTTAAAATGGCTTGTTATGAGATTATGACTCATTATCAGTGAATGGTTGACTGATTCGGCAATGTGGAACCTCAAAATGACTTGTTATGAGATTGTACCTCATTATTAATGAACGGTTGACCGATTTGATGATCTCAAACCTCAAAATGGCTTGTTATAAGATTATAGCTCATTATCAATGAGTGGTTGACCGATTCAGTGATCTAGAACCTGAGAATGGCTTGTTATAAGATTACAGCTCATTATCAGTGAATGGTTGACTGATTTAGTGATGTGGAACCTCAGAATAGCTTGTTATGAGATTACAGCTCATTATCAGCAAACGATTAAGCAATTCGGTGATGTGGAACCTCAGAATGACTTGTTATGAGATTACAGGTTATTATCAGCGTATGGTTGACCAATTCGGCTATCTAGAACCTCATAATAGCTTGTTATGAGATTACAACTCATTATTAGCAAATGACTGACTTATTTGATGATGTGCAACCTTAGAATGACTTGTTATGAGATTATAGTTCATTATCAATGAACGGTTGACCGATTCAGTGATGTGGAACCTCAAAATGGCTTGTTATGAGATTATAGCTCATTATTAAGGAATGGTTCACCGATCAACGATCTAGAACCTCAAAATAGCTTGTTATGAGATTACACCTCATTATTAGTGAATGATTGACCGATTCAGCGATGTGGAACCTCAGAATGACTTCTTATGAGATTATAGCTCATTATCAATGAACGGTTGACCGATTTGGTGATGTGGAACCTTAGAACGGCTTGTTATGAGATAACAGCTCATTAACAATGAACAGTTGATCGATTCGGCGATCTAGAACCTCAGAATAGCTTGTTATGAGATTATAACTCATTATCAGTGAATGGTTGACCAATTTAGTGATGTGGAACCTCAGAATGACTTGTTATGAGATTACAGCTCATTATTAGTGAAGGGTTGACTGATTTAGGGATCTAGAACCTTAGAACAGCTTGTTATGAGATTACAACTCATTATCAGTGAACGGTTGACCGATTCAGTGATGTGGAACCTCAGAATGACTTGTTATGAGATTGTAGCTCATTATCAATGAACGGTTGACCGATTTGGCAATGTGGAACCTTAGAATGACTTGTTATGAGATTGTAGCTAATTATCAGTGAACGGTTGACCGATTCGGTGATGTAGAACCTTAGAACAACTTTTTATGAGATTGCAGCTCATTATCAATGAACAGTTGACCGATTCGGCGATGTGGAACCTCAGAATGCCTTGTTATGAGATTACAGCTCATTATCAATATACGGTTGACCAATTTAGCGATGTGGAACCTCAGAATGGCTTGTTATGAGATTACAACTCATTATCAGTGAATGGTTGACCAATTCAGCGATGTGGAACCTCAGAATGACTTGTTATTAGATTACAACTCCTTATCAATGAATGATTCAACCCATTCGATGATGTGGAACCTCAGAATGGCTTGTGAGATTACAGCTAATTATCAATGAATAGTTTACTGATTCGGCGATCTAGAACCTCAAAATGCCTTGTTATGAGATTACAGCTCATTATCAACGAACGGTTGACAGATTAGGCAATGTGGAACCTCAGAATGACTTTTTATGAGATTGTAGCTCATTATCAAGGAACGGTTGACCGATTCGATGATGTGGAACCTAAGAATGACTTGTTATGAGATTACAGCTCATTATCAATGAATGGTTGATTGATTCAGCAATCTAGAACCTCAGAATGGCTTGTTATGAGATTATAGCTCATTATTAGTGAACGGTTGACCGATTCGGTGATCTAGAACCTCATAACAAGTTGTTATGAGATTATAGCTCATTATGAGAAAACAGTTGACCAATTCGGCGATCTAAAACCTCAGAATGGCTTGTTATGAGATTACAACTCATTATCAGCGAACAGTTGACCGATTTGGTGATGTGGAACCTCAGAACGGCTTATAATGAGATTAGAGCTCATTTTCAGCAAACAATTGACCAATTCAGTGATGTGGAACCTCATAATGGCTTGTTAGGAGATTACAACTCATTATCAGTGATCTAGAACCTTAGAATAGCTTAGTATGAGATTACAACTCATTATCAGTGAACGGTTGATCGATTCGGTGATGTGGAACCTCAGAATGACTTGTCATAAGATTAAAACTCATTATCAGTGAATGATTAACTTATTCGGGGATCTAAAACCTTAGAACAGCTTGTTATGAGATTATAGCTCATTATCAGTGAACGGTTAACTGATTCAGTGATGTGGAACCTCAGAAAGACATGTTATGAGATTGTAGCTCATTATCAATAAATAGTTGACCAATTTGGTGATGTGGAACCTCAGAATGGCTTGTTATGAGATTGTAACTCATTATTAGTGAATGGTTGACTGATTCGGAGATCTAAAACCTTAGAATAGCTTGTTATGAGATTACAGCTCATTATCAGGGAACGGTTGACCGATTCGGCGATGTGGAACCTCAGAACAACTTGCTATGAGATTGTAGCTCATTATTAATGAACGGTTGATTGATTTCGAGATGTGGAACCTCAAAATGACTTGTTATGAGATTATAGCTCATTATCAATGAACGGTTAACCGATTCGGCAATCTAGAACCTTAGAATGGCTTGTTATGAGATTACAGCTCATTATCAGTGAACGATTGACCGATTCAGCGATGTGGAACCTCAGAATGACTTGTTATGAGATTACAGCTCATTATCAACAAATGATTAACCGATTCAGTGATCTAGAACCTTAGAACGGCTTGTTATGAGATTACAGCTCATTATCAGTGAACGGTTGACTGATTTGGCAATGTGGAACCTCAGAATAGCTTGTTATGAGATTACAACTTATTATCTTCAAATGGTTGACTGATTCAGCGATGTGGAACCTCAGAATGGCTTGTTATGAGATTATAGCTCATTTTTAGCAAATGATTGACTGATTTGGTGATCTAGAACCTCAGAATGGCTTGTTATGAGATTACAAATCATTATCAGCAAACAGTTGACTGATTCAGCGATGTGGAACCTCAGAATGACTTGTTATGAGATTGTAGCTCATTATTAATGAATGGTTTACCGATTCGGTGATGTGGAACCTTAGAATGGCTTGTTATGAGATTATAACTCATTATCACTGAACGGTTGACTGATTTGGTGATGTGGAACCTTAGAATAGCTTGTTATGAGATTATAGCTCGTTATCAGTGAATGGTTGACCAATTCGGTGATTTTGAACCTCAAAACGGCTTGTTATGAGATTATAACTCATTATCAATGTATGGTTGACCGATTTGGCGATGTGGAAACATATAATGACTTGTTATGAGATTGAAGCTCATTATCAATGAATGGTTGACCTATTTGGCGATGTGGAACCTTAGAATGGCTCGTTATGAGATTACAACTCATTATCAATGAACGGTTAACCGATTTGGTGATCTAGAACCTCAGAATGGGTTATTATGAGATTACAGCTCATTATCAAGAAATAGTTGACCGATTTGGCAATCTAGAACCTCAGAATGGCTTGTTATGGGATTACAGCTCACTATCAATGAATGGTTGACCAATTTAGCAATGTGGAACCTTAGAATGGCTTGTTATGAGATTACAGTTCATTATCAGTGAATGGTTGACCGATTCGATGATGTGGAAACTCAGAATGACTTGTTATGAGATTAATGCTCATTATCAGCGAATAGTTGAGCGATTTGGTGATCTAGAACCTCAAAATGGCTTGTTATAAGATAAAAACTCATTATCAGTAAAAGGTTGACCGATTCAGTGATGTGCAACCTCAGAATGACTTGTTATGAGATTGTAATTCATTATCATTGAATGGTTGACCGATTTGATGATGTGGAATGTCAGAATGGCTTGTTATGAGATTACAACTCATTATCAATCAACAGTTGACTGATTCAGTGATCTAGAACCTCAGAATGGCTTGTTATGAGATTACAACTCATTATCAATCAAGAGTTGATTGATTCGGAGATCTAGAACCTCAAAATGGCTTATTAAGAGATTACAACTCATTATCAATGAAGGGTTGACCGATTCGACAATGTGGAACCTTAGAATGACTTGATATAAGATTGTAGCTCATTATCAATTAATGGTTGACCGATTCGGCAATGGTAAACTTTAGAATGGCTTGTTATGAGATTACAGCTCATTATCAATGAACGGTTGACTAATTCAGTGATCTAGAAACTTAGAATGGCTTGTTATAAGATTATAGCTCATTATCAGTGAACGGTTGACCGATTTGGCGATGTGGAACCTTAGAATAGCTTGTTATGAGATTATAGCTCATTATTAGCGAATGGTTGACCGATTCAGTGATGTGGAACCTCAAAACGGCTTGTTATGAGATTACAGCTCATTATCAGTGAATGGTTCACTGATTAGGCGATCTAGAACCTTAGAATAGCTTGTTAGGAGATTGTAGCTCATTATCAATGAATGGTTGACTGATTCGGTGACGTGGAACCTCAGAATGACTTTTTATGAGATTGTAGCTCATTATCAATGAACAGTTGACCGATTCGGTGATGTGGAACCTCAAAATAGCTTGTTATGAGATAAAAGCTCATTATCAATGAATGGTTGACCGATTCAGCGATCTAGAACCTCAAAACAACTTGTTATGATATTAAAACTCATTATCAGTGAACGGTTGACCGATTTAGCAATGTGGAACCTCAGAATGACTTGTTATGAGATTATAACTCATTATCAGTGAATGGTTGACCGATTCAGGGATCTAGAACCTCAAAATGGCTTGTTATGAGATCACAGCTCATTATCAATGAACGATTGACCGATTTGGGAATGTGGAACCTCAGAATGACTTGTTATGAGATTGTATCTCATTATCAATGACTAGTTGACTTATTTGGCAATGTGGAACCTCAGAATGGCTTATTATGAGATTATAGCTCATTATCAATGAACCGTTGACCAATTCGGCGATCTAGAACCTCAGATTATTATGAGAGTATAGCTCATTATCAGCAAACAGTTGACTGATTTGGCGATGTGGAACCTCTGAATGACTTGTTATGAGATTATAGCTCATTATCAATGAACGGTTGACTGATTCGGTGATGTGGAACCTCAGAATGACTTGTTATACGATTATTGCTCATTATCAATAAATGGTTGACCGATTCGGGGATTTAGAACCTTAGAATGGCTTGTTATGAGATTAGAGCTCATTATCAGTGAACGGTTGACTGATTCGGTGATCTAGAACCTCAGAATGGGTTGTTATGAGATTACAGCTCATTATCAGCAAATAGTTGACCGATTCGGTGATATGAACGTTTGAATGGCTTGTTATGAGATTATAGCTCATTATCAGCAAATAGTTGACCGATTCGGTGATGTGGAACCTCAGAACAGCTTGTTATGAGATTACAGCTCATTATCAGTGAATGGTTGACCGATTCAGTGATGTGGAACCTCTAAACATCTTGTTATGAGATTATAGCTCATTATCAGTGAATGATTGACTGATTCGATGATCTAGAACCTCAGAATAGTTTATTATGAGATTACAACTCATTATCAGCAAATAGTTGACCGAGTCGGTGATGTGGAACCTCAGAAAGACTTGTTATGAGATTGTAATTCATTATCAATGAACAATTTATCGATTCGGCAATGTCAAACCTCAGAACGGCTTGTTATGAGATTATAACTCATTATCAATGAATGGTTGACCGATTTGGCGATCTAGAAACTCAAAACAGCTTGTTATGAGATTATAGCTCATTATCAGTGAATGGTTGACCGATTCGATGATGTGGAACCTCAGAATAGCTTGCTATGAGATTACAGCTCATTATCAATGAATGGTTGACCAATTTGGCGATGTGGAACCTCAGAATGTCTTATTATGAGATTATAGCTCATTATCAGTGAACGGTTGACCAATTCAGTGATCTAGAACCTTAGAATGGCTTGTTATGAGATTACAACTCATTATTAGGGAACGGTTGACCGATTTGGTGATGTGCAACCTTAGAACATCTTGTTATAAGATTATTGCTCATTATCAATGAATGGTTGACTGATTCAGGGATGTGGAACCTCAAAATGGCTTGTTTATGAGATTATAGCTCATTATCAATGAATAGTTGACTGATTCAGCAATCTAGAACCTTAGAATGGATTGTTATGAGATTACAGCTCATTATCAATGAACGCTTGACCGATTCGGCAATGTGGAACCTCAGAACAACTTGTTATGAGATTACAGCTCATTATCAGCGAGTGGTTGACCGATTCAGTGATGTGGAATGTCAGAATGGCTTGTTATGATATTACAGCTTATTATCAGCCAATGGTTGACTGATTTGGCGATCTAGAACCTCAGAATGGCTTGTTATGAGATTACAACTCATTATCAGCGAATGGTTGACCGATTCGGTGATTTGGAAACTCAAAATGACTTGTTATGAGATTGTAGCACATTATCAATGAACGGTTGATCGATTCGGCGATGTGGAACCTTAAAATGGCTTGTTATGATATTACAACTCATTATCAGCAAACGGTTCACCGATTCGGTGATCTAGAACCTTAGAATGGCTTGTTATGAGATTGTAGCTCATTATAAATAAACGGTTGACCGATTCAGAGATGTGGAACCTTAGAATGACTTGTTATGAGATTGTATCTCATTATCAATAAATGGTTGACCGATTTGGTGATGTGAAACTTTAGAATAGCTTGTGAAGAGATTACAGCTCATTATCAATGAATGGTTGACTGATTCGGTGATCTAGAACCTTAGAATGGCTTGTTATGAGATTAAAACTCATTATCAGTGAATAGTTGACTGATTCGGTGATGTGGAACCTTAGAATGACTTGTTATGAGATTATAGCTCATTATCAGTGAACGGTTGACTGATTCAGGGATCTAGAACCTTAGAATGGCTTGTTATAAGATTACATCTCATTATCATCGAACGGTTGACCGATTCAGCAATGTGGAACCTTAGAACAATTTGATATGAGATTTGTAGCTCATTATAACTGAATGATTGACCAATTCGGTGATGTGGAACCTCAGAATGGCTTGTTATGAGATTATAGCTCATTATCAGTGAATAGTTGACCAATTTGGTGATCTAGAACCTTAGAATGGCTTTTTATGATATTACAGCTCATTATCAGTGAATGGTTGACTGATTCAGTGATGTGGAACCTCAGAATGACTTGTTATGAGATTGTAGCTCATTAGTAATGAATGGTTGACCGATTTAGTGATCTAAAACCTCAAAACAACTTGTTATGAGATTATAGCTCATTATCAATGAATGGTTGACCAATTCGGTGATCTAGAACCTCAAAATGGCTTGTTATGAAATTATAGCTCATTATCAGTGAATGGTTAATAGATTCAATGATCTAGAACCTTAAAATGGGTTGTTATGAGATTATAGCTCATTATCAGCAAATGGTTGACCGATTCAGCAATGTGGAACCTCAGAATGGCTTGTTATGAGATTACAGCTCATTATCAGTTAATAGTTGACCAATTTGGTGATCTAGAACCTCAGAATGGCTTATTATGAGATTACAACTCAATATCAGCAAACGGTTGACCGATTCAGTGATGTGGAACCTCAGAATGACTTGTTATGAGATTGTAGCTCATTATCAACGAACGGTTGACCGATTCAGCAATGTGGAACCTCACAATGGCTTGTTATGAGATTATAGCTCATTATCAATGAACAGTTGATAGATTTGGTGATCTAGAACCTTAGAACAGCTTGTTATGAGATTACATCTCATTATTAGAGAATGGTTGACCGATTCGGTGATGTGGAACCTCAAAATAGCTTATTATGAGATTGCAGCTCATTATCAGTGAATGATTGACTGATTCGGTGATATGGAACCTCAGAATAGCTTGTTATGAGATTATAGCTCATTATTAGTGAATGGTTGACTGATTCGGTGATCTAGAACCTCAGAATAACTTGTTATGAGATTACAGCTCATTATCAGTGAGTGGTTGACTGATTCAGCGATCTAGAACTTCATAACGGCTTGTTATGAGATTACAACTCATTATCAGTGAATAGTTAACCGATTCAGCGATGTGGAACCTTAGAATGACTTGTTATGAGATTGTAGCTCATTATCAATGAACGGTTGACTGATTCAGCATTCTAGAACCTTAGAATAGCTTGTTATGAGATTACAGCTAATTATCAATGAACGGTTGATGAATTTGGTCATCTAAAACCTCAGAATGGCTTGTTATGAGATTATAGCTCATTGTCAGTGAACGATTGACTGATTCGGGGATCTAGAACCTCAGAATGGCTTGTTATGAGATTACAACTCATTATTAGCAAATGGTTGACCCATTTAGCGATGTGGAACCTCAGAATGACTTGTTATGAGATTGTATCTTATTATAAATGAACGGTTGATCGATTTAGTGATGTGGAAGCTTAGAATGGCTTGTTATGAGATTACAGCTCATTATTAGTGAACGGTTGACCGATTCAGCGATCTAGAACCTCAGAATGGCTTGTTATGAGATTACCTCAAAGTAAGTTGTTGTGAGATTACAGCTCATTATCAGCAAATAGTTGATCGATTCGGTGATCTAGAATCTCAAAATGGCTTGTTATGATATTACAGCTCATTATCAGTGAACGGTTGACCTATTTGGCAATGTGGATCCTCAGAACAGCTTGTTATGAGATTACAGCTCATTATCAGTGAATGGTTGACCAATTCGATGATGTGGAACCTCAAAATGGCTTGTTATGAGATTACAGCTCATTATCAGTGAATGGTTGACCAATTCAGTGATCTAAAACCTTAGAACGGCTTGTTATGAGATTACAACTCATTATCCTGTGAACAGTTGACCGATTCGGCCATGTGGAACCTCAGAATGACTTGTTATGAGATTGTAGCTTATTATCAATTAACGATTGACCGATTTAGTGATGTGGAACCTCAGAACGGCTTGTTATGAGATTATAGATCATTATCAATTAACGGTTGACTGATTCGGTGATCTAGAACCTTAGAATGGATTGTTATGAGATTACAACTCATTATATGTGAACGGTTGACTGATTCGGTGATGTGGAACCTCAAAACACCTTGTTATGAAATTACAGCTCATTATTAGTGAACAGTTGACTGATTTGGTGATCTACAACCTTAGAACGGCTTTTTATGAGATTACTGCTCATTATCAGCGAACGGTTGACCGATTGGATGATCTAGAACCTTAGAACAGCTTGTTATGAGATTACTACTCATTATCAGTGAACGGTTGACTGATTCGGCGATGTGGAACCTCAAAATGACTTGTTATAAGATTGTAGCTAATTATCAATGAACGGTTGACCGATTCAGTGATCTAGATCCTCAGAATGGCTTGTTATGAGATTATAGCTCATTATCAATGAATGGTTGACCGATTTGGCAATCTACAACCTCAGAATGGCTTGTTATGAGATTACAGCTCATTATTAGTGAATGGTTGACCGATTCGGTGATGTAGAACCTCAGAACAACTTGGTATGAGATTACAGCTCATTATCAATGAACAGTTGACCGATTTGGTGATGTGGAACCTCAGAACACACTTGTTATGAGATTACAGCTCATTATCAATGAACAGTTGATCGATTCGGTGATCTAGAACCTCAGAACGACATGTTATGAGATTAGAGCTCATTATCTAGAACCTCAGAAAGACTTGTTATGAGATTACAGCTCACTATCAATGAACGGTTGACTAATTCAGGGATCTAGAACCTTAGAATAGCTTGTTATGAGATTAGAGCTCATTATCAGTGAATAGTTCACTGATTCGGTGATGTGGAACATCAGAATGACTTGTTATGAGATTGTAGCTCATTATCAATGAATGGTTGATCGATTCGGCGATTTGGAACCTCAGAATGGCTTGTTATGAGATTGTAGCTCATTATCAGTGAATGGTTGACCGATTTGGTGATCTAGAACCTCAGAATGGCTTGTTATGAGATTATAGCTCATTATCAATGAACAGTTGACTGATTCAATGATTTAGAACCTCAAAATGGCTTGTTATGAGATTACAGCTCATTATCAGTGAACGGTTGACCGATTCGGTGATCTAGAAACTACTAATGGCTTGTTATGAGATTATAGCTCTTTATCAGTGAATGGTTGACCAATTCGGTGATGTAGAACCTCATAATGACTTATTATGAGATTAAAACTCATTATCAGCAAATAGTTGACCGATTCGGCGATCTAGAACCTCAAAATGGCTTGTTATGAGATTACAGCTCATTATCAGTGAATGGTTGACCGATTGGGTGATATGGAACCTCAGAATGGCTTGTTATGAGATTATAACTCATTATCAGCGAACGGTTAACCAATTCAACAATGTGGAAGCTCAGAATGGCTTGTTGTGAGATTATAGCTCATTATCAACGAACAGTTGACTGATTCGGCGATGTGGAACCTCAGAATGACTTGTTATGAGATTGTAGCTCATTATCAGCAAATGGTTGGCCGATTGGGCAATCTAGAACCTTAGAATGGCTTGTTATGAGATTATAGCTCATTATCAGCGAACGGTTGACCGATTTGGGGATGTGGAACCTCAAAATGACTTGTTATGAGATTACAACTCATTATCAGTGAATGGTAGACCGACTCAGCGATGTGGAACCTTTGAACAACTTGTTATGAGATTACAGCTCATTATAAGTGAATGGTTGACCAATTCAGTGATCTAGAACCTTAGAATGGCTTGTTATTAGACTACAACTAATTATCAGTAAATGGTTGACCGATTTGGTGATGTGGAACCTTAGAATGACTTGTTATGAGATTGTAGTTCATTATCAATAAATAGTTGACCGATTCGGCAATGCAAAACTTAGAATGGCTTGTTATGAGATTACAGCTCATTATCAATGAATGGTTGACTGATTCAGCGATCCAGAACCTCAGAATGGCTTGCTATAAGATTATAGCTAATTGTCAGCGAACGGTTGACCAATTTGGCAATGTGGAACATTAGAACAACATGTTATGAGATTACAGCTCATTATCAGTGAATAGTTGACCGATTCGGCGATGTGGAACCTTAGAATGGCTTGTTATGAGATTATAGCTCATCATCAACAAATGGTTGACCGATTTGGAGATCTAGAACCTCAGAATGACTTGTTATGAGATTACAACTCATTATTAACGAATGGTTAACCGATTCAGTGATGTGGAACCTCAGAATGGCTTGTTATGAGATTAAAACTTATTATCAGCGAATGGTTCACCAATTTAGCAATATGGAACCTAAGAACTGCTTGTTTTGAGATTACAACTCATTATCAGCAAACGGTTGACCGATTCGGCGATGTGGAACCTCAGAACGGCTTGTTAGGAGATTACAGCTCATTATTAGCAAACGGTTGACCGATTCGGTGATGTGGAACCTCAAAATGGCTTGTTATGAGATTACAACTCATTATCAGTGAATGGTTGACCGATTCGACGATGTGGAACCTCAGAACAGCTTGCTATGAGATTACAGCTCATTATCAGTAAATGATTGACCAATTCGGTGATGTGGAACCTCAGAACAGCTTGTTATGAGATTACAACTCATTATCAATGAACGGTTGACCGATTCGGCGATGTGGAACCTCAGAACAGCTTGTTATGAGATTACATCTCATTATCAGTGAACAATTGACCAATTCGATGATGTGGAACCTCAGAATAGCTTAGTATGAGATTACAACTCATTATCAGTGAACGATTGACCGATTCAGCTATGTGGAACCTCAAAATTGCTTGTTATGAGATTACAACTCATTATCAGCGAACGGTCAACCAATTTAGTGATGTGGAACCTCAGAACAACTTGTTATGAGATTACAACTCATTATCAGTGAATGGCTGACTGATTCGGCGATGTGGAACCTTAGAACAACTTGTTATGAGATTATAGCTCATTATCAGCGAATGGTTGACTGATTCGGCAATTTGGAACCTCAGAATGGGTTGTTATGAGATTACAACTCATTATCAACAAATGGTTGACCGATTTGGTGATGTGGAACCTCAGAATGGCTTATTATGAGACTACAACTCATTATCAGCGAAGGGTTGACCAATTCAGAAATGTGGAACCTCAGAATAGCTTGTTATGAGATTACAAGTCATTATCAGTGAATGGTTGACCGATTCGGTGATGTGGAACCTCAGAATGGTTTGTTATGAGATTACAGCTCATTATCAATGAACGGTTGATTGATAAAGTGATGTGGAACCTCAGCATGGCTTTTTATGAGATTACAACTCATTATCAGAGAACGGTTGACCGATTTGGCAATGTGGAACCTCAGAACAGCTTGTTATGAGATTACAACTCATTATCAGTGAATGATTGACTGATTCAGTGATGTGGAACCTCAGAATGACTTGTTTTGAGATTACAACTCATTATCAGCAAACGGTTGACCGATTCGGCGATGTGGAACCCTAGAACGGCTTGTTATGAGATTATAACTCATTATCAGCGAACAATTGACCGATTTGGCGATGTGGAACCCCAAAACTGATTGTTATGAGATTGCAACTCATTATCAGTGAACAGTTGACTGTTTCAGCAATGTGGAACCTCAGAATGGCTTGTTATGAGATAACAACTCATTATCAGTGAATGGTTGACCGATTCAGCGATGTGGAACCTCAGAACAGCTTGTTATGAGATTATAACTCATTATCAATGAACGGTTGACCGATTCAGCGATGTGGAACCTCAGAATAGCTTGTTATAAGATTACAACTCATCATCAGTGAATGATTAACCGATTTGGTGATGTAGAACCTCAGAATGGCCTGTTATGAGATTACATCTCATTATCAGTGAACGGTTGATCGATTCGGCGATGTGGAACCTCAGAATAGCTTGTTATGAGATTACAGCTCATTATCGGCGAATGATTAACCGATTTGGCGATGTGGAACCTCATAATAGCTTGTTATGAGATTACAACTCATTATCAGCAAACGGTTGACTGATTCGGTGATGTGGAACCTTAGAATGGCTTGTTATGAGATTACAACTCATTATCAGCGAATAGTTGACCGATTGGGTGATGTGGAACCTCAGAACAACTTGTTATGAGATTACAACTCATTATCAGTGAATGGTTGACCAATTTGGTGATGTGGAACCTTAAAATGGCTTGTTATGAGATTACAGCTCATTATCAATGAACAGTTGACCGATTCGGTGATGTGGAATGTCAGAATGGCTTGTTATGAGATTACAACTCATTATCAGTGAATGGTTAACCAATTCGGTGATGTGGAACCTCAGAACGGCTTGTTATGAGATTACAACTCATTATTAGCAAACGGTTGACCAATTCAGCGATGTGGAACCTCAGAATGGCTTGTTATGAGATTACAACTCATTATCAGTGAACGGTTGACCGATTCAGCAATGTGGAACCTCAGAATAGCATGTTATGACATTACAACTCATTATCAGTGAACAGTTGACCGATTTGGCAATGTGGAAGCTCAAAAAGCTTGTTATGAGATTACAACTCATTATCAGTGAACGGTTGACCAATTCAGCGATGTGGAACCTCAGAAGGGCTTGTTATGAGATTATACCTCATTATCAGTGAACGGTTGACCGATTCGGCGATGCGGAACCTCAGAACGGGTTGTTATGAGATTACAGCTCATTATCAGCGAACGGTTGACCGATTTGGCGATGTGGAACCTTAGAATGGCTTGTTATGAGATTACAACTCATTATCAGTGAATGGTTGACCGATTCGGTGATGTGGAACCTCAAAACGGCTTGTTATGAGATTACAACTCATTATCAGCAAATGGTTGACTGATTCGGTGATGTGGAACCTCAGAACGGATTGTTATGAGATTACAACTCATTATCATTGAACGGTTGACTAATTCGGTGATGTGGAACCTTAGAACGGCTTATTATGAGATTACAGCTCATTATTAGCAAACGATTGACCGATTTGGCGATGTGGAACCTGAGAACGGCTTGTTATGAGATTATAGCTCATTATCAATGAACGGTTGACCGATTCAATGATTTGGAACCTCAGAATAGCTTGATATGAGATTATAGCTCCTTATCAGTGAACGATTGAGCGATTCGGTGATGTGGAACCTTAGAATAGCTTTTTATGAGATTACTACTCATTATCAGTGAATGGTTGACCGATTCGGTGATGTGGAACCTCAGAACAACTTGTTATGAGATTATAGGTCATTATCAACGAATGATTGACTGATTCAATGATGTGGAACCTCAGAATAGCTTGTTGTGAGATTACAACTCATTATTAGTGAACGCTTGACCGATTTGGCGATGCAGAAGCTTAGAATGGCTTGTTATGAGATTACAACTCATTATCAGTGAACGGTTGACCGATTCAGTGATGTGGAACCTCAAAATAGGTTGTTATGAGATTACAACTTGTTATCAGTGAACGGTTGAACGATTGGGTGATGTGGAACCTCAGAACGGCTTGTTATGAGATTACAACTCATTATTAGTGAACCGTTGACCGATTCACCGATATGGAACCTCACAACGGCTTGTTATGAGATTACAACTCATTATCAGTGAATGGTTTACTGATTCGGCGATGTGGAACCTTAGAATGGCTTGTTATGAGATTACAACTCATTATCAGTGAATGGTTGACAGATTTGGTGATGTGGAACCTCAAAACCGCTTGTTATGAGATTACAACTCATTATAAGCAAATGGTTGACCGATTCGGTGATGTGGAACCTCAAAATGGCTTGTTATGAGATTACAACTCATTATCAGTGAACGATTGACCGATTCAGTGATGTGAAACCTCAGAACAACTTGTTATGAGATTACAGCTCATTATCACCAAATGGTTGACTGATTCGGTGATGTGGAACCTCAGAATAGCTTGTTATGAGATTACAGCTGATTATCAGCGAATGGTTGATCAATTTAGCGATGTGGAACCTCATAATGGCTTGTTATGAGATTACAACTCATTATCAATTAACAGTTGACTGATTCAGCGATGTGGAACCTTAGAATGGGTTGTTATGAGATTACATCTCATTATCAGTGAACGGCTGACTGATTTGGCGATGTGGAACCTCAGAATAGCTTATTATTAGATTACAACTCATTATCAGCAAACGGTTGAATGATTCGGCGATGTGGAACCTTAGAACAACTTGTTATGACATTACAACTCATTATCAGTGAACGATTGACCGATTCGGTGATGTGGAACCTCAGAATGGCTTGTTATGAGATTACAGCTCATTATCAGTGAACGGTTGACCGATTCAGTGATGTGGAACCTCAGAATGGCTTTTTATGAGATTACAACTCATTATCAATGAATAGTTGACTGATTCAGCGATGTGAAACCTTAGAATGGCTTGTTATGAGATTACAACTCATTATCAGTAAACGGTTGACCGATTCGACAATGTGGAACCTCAGAACAGCTTGTTATGAGATTATAGGTCATTATTAGCGAACGGTTGACTGATTTGGCAATATGGAACCTCAGAATAGCTTGTTATGAGATTACAACTCATTATCAACGAACGGTTGACTGATTCAGTGATGTGGAACCTTAGAACAACTTGTTATGAGATTACAGCTCATTATCAGTGAACGATTGACCAATCCAGTGATGTGAAATATCAGAATAGCTTGTTATGAGATTACAGATCATTATCAGTGAACGGTTGATCGATTCGGTGATGTGGAACCTCAAAATGGCTTGTTATTAGATTACAGCTCATTATCAGCGAATGGTTGACCGATTCGGCGATGTGGAACCTCAGAACGGCTTGTTATGTGATTATAATTCATTATCAACAAACGGTTGACCGATTCAGCGATGTGGAACCTCATAATAGATTTTTATGAGATTACAGCTCATTATCAGCAAATGATTGACCGATTAGGCGATGTGGAACCTCAGAATGGATTGTTATGAGATTACAACTCATTATCAGCGAACGGTTGACCGATTTAGAGATGTGGAACCTCAGAATGGCTTGTTATGAGATTATAACTCATTATCAGTAAATGGTTGATCGATTTGGTGATGTGGAACCTTAGAACTGCGTGTTATGAGATTACAACTAATTATCAGCGAACGGTTGACCGATTCGGCAATGTGGAACCTAAGAATGGCTTGTTATGAGATTACAAATTTTTATCAGTGAATGGTTGACCAATTCGGTGATG
>MU223267.1:1297259-1322532 GCA_018584345.1 Thuja plicata
ATCACCTGCATGCAAAGACTATTACGAGACAGAAGCAAAAGACAGAGAGGCAGAAGAATCTATGGAGGCTGATAGGCCAGAGACTGCAAATGCATGTTGACAGAAATTATGTTCTATATTCAACAATAAAATGATTTACAATCTCGATACTGAAAAGTAAAGCGGTGAATCCTTATAAAGGATACCGAAGCCCTAAAAGGAAAACTCTCAGAAATAGAAAGTTCCTAAGTCTAACTTAAGCACAAAAGAGTAATTACTAAATTACTCTAACACTCAGAACGGCTTGTTATGAGATTATAGCTCATTATTAGCGAACGGTTGACCGATTCGGCAATATGGAACCTCAGAATAGCTTGTTATGAGATTACAACTCATTATCAACGAACGGTTGACCGATTCAGTGATGTGGAACCTCAGAACGGCTTGTTATGAGATTACAGCTCATTATTAGTGAACGGTTGACCAATCCAGTGATGTGAAATATCAGAATAGCTTGTTATGAGATTACAGATCATTATCAGTGAACGGTTGATCGATTCGGTGATGTGGAACCTCAAAATGGCTTGTTATTAGATTACAGCTCATTATCAGCGAATCGTTGACCGATTCAGCGATGTGGAACCTCAGAACGGCTTGTTATGTGATTATAATTCATTATCAACAAACGGTTGACCGATTCAGCGATGTGGAACCTCATAATAGATTATTATGAGATTACAGCTCATTATCAGCAAATGATTGACCGATTAGGCGATGTGGAACCTCAGAATGGATTGTTATGAGATTACAACTCATTATCAGCGAACGGTTGACTGATTCAGAGATGTGGAACCTCAGAATGGCTTGTTATAATATTACAACTCATTATCAGTGAATGGTTGATCAATTTGGTGATGTGGAACCTTAGAACTGCTTGTTATGAGATTACAACTAATTATCAGCGAACGATTGACCGATTCGGCAATGTGGAACCTAAGAATGGCTTGTTATGAGATTACAAATTGTTATCAGTGAATGGTTGACCAATTCGGTGATGTGGAACCCCAGAATGGCTTATTATGAGATTACAACTCATTATCAGCGAACGGTTGACCGATTTGGTGATATGGAACCTCAGAATAGCATGTTATGAGATTACAGCTCATTATCAGTGAACGGTTGACCAATCCAGCGATGTGAAACATTAGAATAGCTTGTTATGAGATTACACATTATTATCAGTGAACGGTTGATCGATTCGGCGATGTGGAACCTCAAAATGACTTATTATTAGATTACAGCTCATTATCAGTCAATGGTTGACAGATTCGGCAATGTGGAACCTCAGAATGGCTTGTTATGTGATTACAATTCATTATCAGCAAACGGTTGACCAATTCGGCGATGTGGAACCTCATAATAGATTGTTATGAGATTACAGCTCATTATCAGTGAATGATTGACCGATTAGGCGATGTGGAACCTCAGAATGGATTGTTCTGCGATTACAACTCATTATCAGTGAACGGTTGACCGATTCAGCGATGTGGAACCTCAGAACGGCTTGTTATGAGATTACAACTCATTATCAGTGAATGGTTGACCGATTTAGTGATATGGAACCTCAGATCTGCATGTTATGAGATTACAACTCATTATCAGTGAAAAGTTGACCGATTTAGCGATGTGGAATCTCAGAATGGCTTGTTATGAGATTACAACTCATTATCAGCAAACAGTTGACCGATTCGGTGATGTGGAACCTCAGAACAGCTTTTTATGAGATTACAACTCATTATCATTGAATGGTTGACCGATTCGGCGATGTGGAACCTCAAAATAGCTTGTTATAAGATTAACACTCATTATCAGTGAATAGTTGACCGATTCGGTGATGTAAAACCTCAGAACGGCTTGTTATGAGATTACAGCTCATTATCAATGAATGGTTGACCGATTCAGCGATGTGGAACCTCAGAATGGCTTGTTATGAGATTACAGCTCATTATCAGTGAACGGTTGACCGATTTGGTGATGTGGAACCTCAAAACAGCTTGTTATGACATAACAACTCATTATCAGTGAACGGTGGACCGATTTGGCGATGTGGAACCTCAGAACTGCTTGTTATGAGATTACAACTCATTATCAGCAAACGGTTGACCGATTGGGCAATGTGGAACCTAAGAATGGGTTGTTATGAGATTACAACTTGTTATCAGTGAACGGTTGACCAATTCGGTGATGTGGAAGCTCAGAATGGCTTGTTATGAGATTATAGCTCATTATCGGTGAACGGTTGACCGATTCAACGATGTGGAACCTCAGAATGGTTTGTTATGAGATTACAACTCATTATCAATGAACAATTGACCGATTCAGTGATGTGGAACCTTAGAACGGTTTGTTATGAGATTACAACTCATTATCAGTGAATGGTTGACCGATTTGATGATGTGGAACCTCAGAACAGCTTGTTATGATATTACAGCTTATTATCAGTGAACGGTTGACCGACTCGGTGATGTAGAACCTCAGAATAGCTTGTTATGAGATTACAACTCATTATCAGTGAATGGTTGACCGATTCAGTGATGTGGAACCTCAGAACATCTTGTTATGAGATTACAACTCATTATCAGTGAATGATTGACCGATTCGACGATGTAGAACCTTAGAATAGCTTGTTATGAGATTACATCTCATTATCAGCAAAGAGTTGACCAATTCGGCAATGTGGAACCTCAGAACAGCTTGTTATGAGATTATAGCTTATTATCAGTGAACGATTGACCGATTTGGCAATGTGGAACCTCAGAATGACTTGTTATGAGATTACAACTCATTATCAATGAACAGTTGACCGATTCAGCGATGTGGAACCTCGGAATGGCTTGTTATGAGATTACAACTCATTATCAATGAATGGTTGACCGATTCAGTCATGTGGAACCTCAGAACAGCTTGTTATTAGATTACAACTCATTATCAGTGAATAGTTGACCGATTCGGCGATGTGGAACCTCAGAACAACTTTTTATGAGATTACAACTCATTATCAATGAATAGTTGACCGATTCAGCGATGTGGAATCTCAGAATGGCTTGTTATGAGATTACAGCTCATTATCAGCGAATGATTGACCGATTCAGTGATGTGGAATCTCAGAATAGCTTGTTATGAGATTACAGCTCATTATCAGTGAACGGTTGATGGATTCGGCAATGTGAAACCTCAGAATGGCTTGTTCTAAGATTTCAACTCATTATCAGCAAACGGTTCACCGATTCGGCAATGTGGAACCTCACAATAGCTTGTTATGAGATTACAACTCATTATCAGCAAATGGTTAATCGATTTGGCAATATGGAACCTCAGAATAGCTTGTTAAAATATTACAGCTCATTATCAGTGAATGATTAAGTGATTTACTGATGTGGAACCTCAGAATGGCTTGTTATGACATTACAACTCATTACCAGCAAATGGTTGACCGATTCGACAATGTGGAACCTAAGAATAGCTTGTTATGAGATTACAACTTACTATTAGCGAATGGTAGACCGATTCGGCAATGTGGAACCTCAGAATAGCTTGTTATGAGATTACAAGTCATCATTAGTGAACGGTTGACCGATTTGGCAATGTGGAACCTCAGAACGGCTTGTTATGAGATTACAACTCATTATCAACGAATGGTCAACCGATTCAGCAATGTGGAACCTCAGAACCGCTTGTTATGAGATTACAACTCATCATCAGTGAACGGTTGACCAATTTGGCAATGTGGAACCTCAGAACGGCATGTTATGAGATTACAACTCATTATCAGCAAACGGTTGACCGATTTGGCGATGTGGAACCTCAGAACAGCCTGTTCTGAGATTACAGCTCATTATCAGCAAACGATTGACTGATTCGGTGATGTGGAACCTTAGAACGGCTTGGTATGAGATTATAGCTCATTATCAGTGAACGGTTGACCGATTCACCAATGTAGAACCTAAGAACGGCTTGTTATGAGATTACAACTCATTATTAGTGAACAGTTGATAGATTCAGTGATGTGGAACCTTAGAATGGATTGTTATGAGATTACAGCTCATTATCAGCGAATGGTTGACTGATTTAGCGATGTGGAACCTACGAATGGCTTGTTGTGAGATTACAACTCATTATCAAAGAACGGTTGACCGATTCGGTGATGTGGAACCTCAGAACGGCTTGTTATGAGATTACAACTCATTATCAGTGAACGGTTGACCGATTTGGCGATGTGAAACCTCAGAACGGCTTGTTATGAGATTACAATTCATTATTAGCAAATGGTTGACCAATTTGGTGATGTGGAACCTTAGAATGGCTTGTTATGAGATTACAACTCATTATCAGTGAATGATTAACCAATTTAGTGATGTGGAACCTCAGAATAGCTTGTTATGAGATTACAACTCATTATCAATGAACTGTTGACCGATTCGGTGATGTGGAACCTCAGAACTGCTTATTATAAGATTACAACTCATTATCAGTGAATGGTTGACCAATTTGGTGATGTGGAACCTCAGATTGGCTTGTTATGAGATTACAACTCATTATCAGTGAATGATTGATCGATTTGGCGATGTGGAACCTCAGAATAGCTTGTCATGAGATTACAACTCTTTATCAACAAACGGTTGACCGATTCGGCGATGTGGAACCTCAAAATAGCTTGTTATGAGATTACAGCTCATTATCAGGGAATGATTGACCGATTCGGCAATGTGGAACCTCAGAATGACTTGTTATGAGATTACAACTCATTATCAGTGAACGGTTGACCGATTTAGGGATGTGGAACGTCAGAACAGGTTGTTATGAGATTACAACTCATTATCATTAAACGGTTGACTTATTCGGCAATGTGGAACCTCAAAATAGCTTGTTATGAGATTAAAACTCATTATCAGTGAACGGTTGACCGATTCAGCAATGTGGAACCTCAGAATGGCTTGTTATGAGATTACAGCTCATTATCAGTGAATGGTTGCCTGATTCGATGACGTGAAACCTTAGAATGGCTTGTTATGAGATTACAACTCATTATCAGCGAATGGTTGACTAATTCGGTGATGTGGAACCTCAGAATGGCTTGTTATGAGATTACAACTCATTATCAATGAATGGTTGACCGATTCAGTGATGTGGAACCTCAGAACCGCTTGTTATGAGATTACAACTCATTATCAGTGAACGGTTGACCGATTCAGCAATATGGAACCTCAGAAGGGCTTGTTATGAGATTACAACTCATTAACAGCAAACGGTCGATCGATTAGGCGATGTGGAACCTCAGAAAACCTTGTTATGAGATTATAGCTCATTATCAACGAACGGTTGACCGATTCGGCGATGTCGAACCTCAGAACAACTTGTTATGAGATAACAACTCATTATTAGCGAACGGTTGATCGATTCGGTGATGTGGAACCTTAGAACGTCTTGTTATGAGATTACAACTCATTATCAGCAAACGGTTGACCGATTCGGTGAAGTGGAACCTCATAATGGCTTGTTATGAGATTACAACTCATTATCAGCGAACGGTTGACCGATTCGGGGATGTGGAACCTCAGAATAGCTTGTTATGAGATTACAGCTCAGTATCAGCGAATGATTGACCGATTCGATGATGTGGAACCTCAGAACAGCCTGTTATGAGATTACAACTCATTATCAGTGAACGGTTGACCGATTCGGCAATGTGGAACCTCAGAATGACTTGTTATGAGATTATAACTCATTATCAACAAACGGTTGACTGATTTGGTGATGTGGAATCGCAGAATAGCTTGTTATGAGATTATAGCTAATTATCAGTGAATGATTTACAGATTTGGCTATGTGAAACCTCAAAATGGCTTGTTATGAGATTATGACTCATTATCAGTGAATGGTTGACCAATTCAGTGATGTGGAACTTCAGAATAGCTTGTTATGAGATTACAAATCATTATCAGTGAATGATTGACCGATTCAGTGATGTGGAACCTCAGAATGGCTTGTTATGAGATTACAACTGATTATAAGCGAACGGTTGACCGATATGGCAATGTGGAACCTCAGAATGTCTTGTTATGAGATTACAACTCATTATTAGCAAACAGTTGACCGATTCAGTGATGTGGAACCTCAGAATAGCTTGTTATGAGATTACAACTCATTATCAGCGTACGATTAACCAATTCGGTGATGTGGAACCTCAGAACGGCTTGTTATGAGATTACAACTCATTATAAGTGAATGGTTGACAGATTTGGAGATGTGGAACCTCAGAATAGCTTGTTATGAGATTATAGCTCATTATCAGCGAACGACTGACTGATTGGGCGATGTGGAACCTCAGAATGGATTGTTATGAGATTACAGCTCATTATCAGTGAATGGTTGACCGATTCGGCGATTTGGAACCTCAAAAGGGCTTGTTATGAGATTACAACTCATTATCAGTGAATGGTTGACCAATTCAGCGATGTGGAAACTCAAAATAGCTTGTTATGAGATTACAGCTCATTATCAGCGAACGGTTGACATACTCAGTGATGTGGAACCTTAGAACGGCTTGTTATGAGATTACAACTCATTATCAGTCAACGGTTGACCGATTCGGGGATGTGGAACCTCAGAATGGCTTGTTATGAGATTACAACTCATTATCAATGAATGGTTGACTGATTCGGCGATGTGGAACCTCAGAATGGCTTGTTATGAGATTATAGCTCATTATCAGTGAACGGTTGACCGATTTAGCGATGTGAAACTGCAGAATGGCTTGTTATGAGATTACAACTCATTATCAGTGAACGGTTGACCAATTCGATGATGTGGAACCTCAAAACGGCTTGTTATGAGATTACAACTCATTATTAGTGAATGATTGACCGATTTGGCAATGCAGAACCTCAGAATAGCTTGTTATGAGATTATAACTCATTATTAGCGAATGGCTGACCGATTCGGTGATGTGGAACCTCAGAACAACTTGTTATGAGATTACAGCTCATTATCAGCGAATGATTGACTGATTTGGTGATGTGGAACCTCAGAATAGCTTGTTATGAGATTACAACTCATTATCAGTGACTGGTTGACCGAGTCAGCAATGTGGAAACTGAGAATGGCTTGTTATGAGATTACAACTCATTATCAATGAATGGTAGACCGATTCAGTGATGTGGAACCTCAGAATAGCTTGTTATGAGATTACAACTCATCATCAGTGAACAGTTGACCAATTTGGCAATGTCGAACCTCAGAACGGCTTGTTATGATATTACAACTCATTATCAGCGAACGATCGACCGATTCAGCAATGTGGAACCTCATAACCACTTGTTATGAGATTACAACTCATCATCAGTGAACAGTTGACCGATTTGGAAATGTGGAACCTCAGAATGGCTTGTTATGAGATTACAACTCATTATAAATGAACGGTTGACCAATTTGGCTATGTGGAACCTCAGAACAGCTTGTTATGAGATTACAGCTCATTATCAGCGAACGATTGACTGATTCGATGATGTGGAACCTTAGAACAGCTTGGTATGAGATTACAACTCATTATCAGTGAACGGTTGACCGATTCACCAATGTAGAACCTTAGAACAGCTTGTTATGAGATTACAACTCATTATTAGTGAACAGTTGACCGATTCAGTGATGTGGAACCTTAGAATGGCTTGTTATGAGATTAAAGCTCATTATCAGCGAATGGTTGACCGATTCGGTGATGTGGAACCTACAAACGGCTTGTTGTGAGATTACAACTCATTATCAGTAAACGGTTGACCGATTCGATAATGTGGAACCTTAGAACGGCTTGTTATGAGATTAGAACTCATTATCAGTGAACGGTTGACCGATTTGGCGATGTGAAATCTCAGAATGGCTTGTTATGAGATTATAACTCATTATCAGCAAATGGTTGACCAATCTGGCGATGTGGAACCTCAGAATGGCTTGTTATAAGATTAAAACTCATTATCAGCGAATGATTAAGCAATTCAGTGATGTGGAACCTCAGAATAGCTTGTTATGAGATTACAACTCATTATCAGTGAACTGTTGACCAATTCGGTGATGTGGAACCTTAGAACCGCTTATTATGAGATTACAACTCATTATCAGTGAACGGTTGACCAATTCGATGATGTGGAACCTCAAAATAGCTTGTTATGAGATTACAGCTCATTATCAGCGAACGGTTGACCAATTCGGTGATGTGGTACCTCAGAACGGCTTGTTATGAGATTACAGCTCGTTATCAACAAACGGTTGATCAATTCGGCGATGTGGAACCTCAGAACAGCTAGTTACAAGATTACAACTCATTATCAGTGAACGGTTGACCGATTCGGAGATGTAGAAACTCAGAATAGCTTGTTATGAGATTACAACTCATTATCAATGAACGGTTGACCGATTCAGTGATCTGGAACCTCAGAATGACTTGTTATGAGATTACAACTCATTATTAGTGAATGATTGATCGATTCAATGATGTGGAACCTCAGAATGGCTTGTTATAAGATTACAACTCATTATCAGCGAACGGTTGACCAATTCGGTGATGTGGAACTTCAAAATAGCTTGTTATGAGATTATAACTCATTATCAACGAATGATTGACCGATTCAGCGATGTGGAACCTCAAAATAGCTTGTTATCAGATTACAACTCATTATCAGCAAACGGTTGACCGATTCGGCGATGTGGAACATCAAAATAGCTTGTTATGAGATTACAGCTCATTATCAGGGAACTATTAACTGATTCAGTGATGTGAAACCTCAGAATGACTTGTTATGAGATTACAACTCATTATCAGTGAATGGTTGACCAATTTAGGGATGTGGAACCTCAGAATGGCTTGTTATGATATTACAACTCATTATCATTAAACGGTTGACTTATTCGGCAATGTGGAACCTCAAAATAGCTTGTTATGAGATTACAACTCATTATCAGTGAACGGTTGACCGATTCAGCAATGTGGAACCTCAGAATGGCTTGTTATGAGATTACAGCTCATTATCAGTGAATGGTTGCCTGATTCGATGATGTGAAACCTTAGAATAGCTTGTTATGAGATTACAACTCATTATCAGTGAATGGTTGACAAATTTGGCGATGTGGAACCTCATAATGGCTTGTTATGAGATTACAACTCATTATCAATGATGGTTGACCGATTCGGTGATGTGGAACCTCAGAACTGCTTGTTATGAGATTACAACTCATTATCAGCGAACGGTTGACCGATTCAGCAATGTGGAACCTCAGAATGGCTTGTTATGAGATTACAACTCATTATCAGTGAATGGTTGACCGATTCAGCAATGTGGAACCTCAGAACGGCTTGTTATGAGATTACAACTCATTATCAGCGAACGGTTGACCGATTTGGCGATGTCGAACCTCAGAGTAGCTTGTTATGAGATTACAGCTCATTATTAGTGAACGGTTGATCGATTCGGTGATGTGAAACATTAGAATGGCTTGTTATGAGATTACAACTTATTATCAGCAAACGGTTGACCGATTCGGTGAAGTGGAACCTCAGAACGGCTTGTTATGAGATTACAACTCATTATCAATGAACGGTTGACTGATTCAGGGATGTGGAACCTCAGAATAGCTTGTTATGAGATTACAGCTCAGTATTAGCGAATGATTGACCGATTCGACGATGTGGAACCTCAGAATGGCCTATTATGAGATTACAACTCATTATCAGTGAACGGTTGACCGATTCGGCAATGTGGAACATTAGAACGGCTTGTTATGAGATTACAACTCATTATCAGCAAATGGTTGACTGATTCGGTGATGTGGAACCGTAGAATAGCTTGTTATGAGATTATAGCTCATTGTCAGTGAATGATTGACCGATTTGGCTATGTGGAACCTCAAAATGGCTTGTTATGAGATTACGACTCATTATCAGTGAATGGTTGACCAATTCAGTGATGTGTAACCTTAGAATAGCTTGTTATGAGATTATAACTCATTATCAGTGAATGATTGACCGATTCGGCGATGTGGAACCTCAAAACAGCTTGTTATGATATTACAACTCATTATCAGCAAACAGTTGACCGATTCGGTGATGTGGAACCTTAGAATAGCTTGTTATGAGATTACAGCTCATTATCAGTGAACGATTGACCAATTCGGTGATGTGGAACCTCAGAATGGCTTGTTATGAGATTACAACTGATTATCAGCGAACGGTTGACCGATTCGGCGATGTGGAACCTCAGAATGGCTTGTTATGAGATTACAACTCATTATTAGCGAACAGTTGACCGATTCAACGATGTAGAAGCTTAGAATAGCTTGTTATGAGATTACAACTCATTATCAGCGTACGATTGACCGATTCAGTGATGTGGAACCTCAGAATAGCTTGTTATGATATTACAACTCATTATCAGTGAATGGTTGAACGATTCAGTGATGTGGAACCTTAGAATAGCTTGTTATGAGATTAGAGCTCATTATCAGCGAACGGTTGATCGATTTGGTGATGTGGAACCTTAGAACGGCTTGTTATGAGATTAAAACTCATTATCAGCGAACGGTTGACCATTTTGGTGATGTGGAACCTCAGAATGGCTTGTTATGAGATTACAGCTCATTATCAGTGAACGGTTGACCGATTCAGAGATGTGGAAACTTAGAATAGCTTGTTATAAGATTACAGATCATTATCAGTGAATGGTTGATCTTTTCAGTGATCTGGAACCTTAGAACGGCTCGTTATGAGATTACAACTCATTATAAGCGAACAGTTGACTGATTCAGCGATGTACAACCTCAGAACATCTTGTTATGAGATTACAACTCATTATCAGTGAATGATTGACCGATTCAGTGATGTGGAACCTCAAAATAGCTTGTTATGAGATTACAGCTCATTATCAGTGAATGATTGACTGATTCGGTGATGTGGAACCTCAGAAGGGGTTGTTATGAGATTACAACTCATTATCAGTGAATGATTGACTGATTCGGTGATGTGGAACCTCAAAATGACTTATTATGAGATTACAACTCATTATCAGTGAATGGTTGATAGATTCAATGATGTGGAACCTTAGAATGGCTTGTTATGAGATTACAACTCATTATCACTGAAAAGTTGACCGATTTGGCAATATGGAACCTCAGAATGGCTTGTTATGAGATTACAGCTCATTATCAGTGAACAGTTGACCGATTCGGTGATGTGGAACCTCAGAACAGCTTGTTATGAGATTACAACTCATTATCAGCGAATGGTTGATCGATTCGGTGATGTGGAACCTCAGAATGGCTTGTTATGAGATTACAACTCATTATCAGTGAACAATTGACCAATTCGATGATGTGGAACCTCAGAACAACTTGTTATGAGATTAAAACTTATTATAAGCGAATGGTTGACCGATTCAGTGATGTGGAACCTCAGAATGGCTTGTTATGAGATTACAGCTCATTATCAGTGAACGGTTGACCGATTCAGCGATGTGGAACCTCAGAACAACTTGTTATAAGATTATAGCTCATTATTAGCGAACGGTTGACCGATTCAGCGATGTGGAACCTCAGAACAACTTGTTATGAGATTATAGCTCATTATCAGTGAACGGTTGAACGATTCAGTGATGTGGAACCTCAGAACAGCTTGTTATGACATTACAGCTCATTATCAGTGAACGGTTGATCGATTCGGTGATGTTGAACCTCATAATGGCTTGTTGTGAGATTACAACTCATTATCAGTGAACGGTTGACTGATTCGGTGATGTGGAACCTCAGAATGGCTTGTTATGAGATTACAACTCATTATCAGCAAATGGTTGACCGATTCAGTGATGTGGAACCTCATAATGGCATGTTATGAGATTACAGCTCATTATCAGTGAACGATTGACCGATTCGGTGATGTGGAACCTTAGAACGGCTTGTTATGAGATTACAACTCATTATCAGTGAACGGTTGACTGATTCGGCGATGTGGAACCTTAGAACAGCTTGTTATGAGATTACAACTCATTATAAGTGAACGGTTGACCGATTAGGCGATGTGGAACCTCAGAATAGCTTGTTATGACATTACAGCTCATTATCAGCGAACGGTTGATCGATTCGGTGATGTGGAACTTCATAATGGCTTGTTATGAGATTACAACTCATTATCAGTGAACTGTTGACCGATTCGGTGATGTGGAACCTCAGAATGGCTTGTTATGAGATTATAGCTCATTATTAGCTAATGGTTGACCGATTCGGTGATGTGGAACCTCATAATGGCATGTTATGAGATTAAAGCTCATTATCAGTGAACGATTGACCGATTCGGTGATGTGGAACCTCAGAACGGCTTGTTATGAGATTACAACTCATTATCAGTGAACGGTTGACCGATTCGGCGATGTGGAACCTTAGAACAGCATTTTATGAGATTACAACTCATTATAAGTGAACGGTTGACAGATTTAGAGATGTGGAACCTCAGAATAGCTTGTTATGAGATTATAGCTCATTATCAGCGAACGATTGACTGATTGGGCGATGTGGAACCTCAGAATGGCTTGTTATGAGATTACAGCTCATTATCAGTGAACGGTTCACCGATTCGATGATTTGGAACTTCAAAATGGCTTGTTATGAGATTACAACTCATTATCAGCGAATGGTTGACCAATTCGGCGATGTGGAAACTCAAAATGGCTTGTTATGAGATTACAGCTCATTATCAGTGAATGGTTGACAGACTCAGTGATGTGGAACCTTAGAATGGCTTGTTATGAGATTACAACTCATTATCAGTGAACGGTTGACCGATTCGGCGATGTGGAACCTCAGAATGGCTTGTATGAGATTACAACTCATTATCAGCGAACGGTTGACCGATTCGGCCATGTGGAACCTCAGAATGGCTTGTTATGATATTATAGCTCATTATCAGTGAACGCTTGACCGATTCAGCGATGTGGAACCGCAGAATAGCTTGTTATGAGATTACAACTCATTATCAGTGAACGGTTGACCGATTCGATCATGTGGAACCTCAAAATGGCTTGTTATGAGATTACAACTCATTATTAGTGAATGATTGACCGATTTGGCAATGTGGAACCTCAGAATAGCTTGTTATGAGATTATAACTCATTATCAGCGAATGGCTGACCGATTCTGTGATGTGGAACCTCAGAACAGCTTGTTATGAGATTATAGCTCATTATCAGTGAACGATTAACTGATTCGGTGATGTAGAACCTCAGAATGGCTTGTTATGAGATTACAACTCATTATCAGTGAATGGTTGACCGATTCAGCGATGTGGAAACTCAGAATGGCTTGTTATGAGATTACAACTCATTATCAGTGAATGGTTGACCGATTCGGTGATGTTGAACCTAAAAATAGCTTGTTATGAGATTACAACTCATTATCAGTGAACGGTTGACCGATTAAGCGATGGGGAACCTTAGAATGGCTTGTTATGAGATTATAGCTCATTATCAGTGAACGATTGACCGATTCGGTAGTGTGGAACCTCAGAATGGCTTGTTATGTGATTACAACTCATTATAAGTGAATGGTTGACCGATTCAGCGATGTGGAACCTCAGAATAACTTGTTATGAGATTACAACTCATTATCAGCGACCCATTGACCGATTCGACGATGTGGAACCTGAGAACTGCTTGTTATGAGATTACAACTCATTATCAGTGAACAATTGACCGATTCGGCGATGTAGAACCTCAGAACAACTTGTTATGAGATTATAGGTCATTATCAGTGAATGATTGACTGATTCGGTGATGTGGAACCTCAGAATGGCTTATTATGAGATTACAAGTCATTATCAGTGAACGGTCAAGCGATTCAGTGATGTGGAACCTCAGAACGGCTTGTTATGAGATTACAACTCATTATCAGGAAACGGTTGACCGATTCGGTGATGTGGAACCTTAGAATGTCATGTTATGAGATTACAGCTCATTATTAGCGAACGATTGACTGATTCGGTGATGTGGAACCTCAGAATGGCTTGTTATGGGATTACAAGTCATTATTAGTGAACGGTTGACTGATTTAGTGATGTGGAACCTCAGAATGGCTTATTATGAGATTACAACTCATTATCAGTGAATGGTTGACCGATTCGGCGATGTGGAACCTCAGAACAGCTTATTATGAGATTATATCTCATTATCAGTGAATGATTGACCGATTTAGTGATGTGGAACCTCAAAATGGCTTATTATGAGATTACAACTCATTATCAGTGAATGGTTGACCGACTCGGCGATGTAGAACCTCAGAATGGCTTGTTATGAGATTATAGCTCATTATCAGTGAACGGTTGACTGATTCGGTGATGTGGAACCTCAGAACGGCTTGTTATGAGATTACAACTCATTATCAGTGAACGGTTGACCAATTTGGCAATGTGGAACCTCACAATGGCTTGTTATGAGATTACAGCTCATTATCAAGGAACGGTTGACCGAATCAGTGATGTGGAACCTCAAAATGGCTTGTTATGAGATTACAACTCATTATTAGTGAATGGTTGACTGATTCAGCAATGTGGAACCTCAGAACGGATTGTTCTGAGATTACAACTCATTATCAGTGAATTCTTGACCGATTCGGCGATGTGGAACCTCAAAATAGCTTGTTATGAGATTATAGCTCATTATCAGTGAATGGTTGACCGATTCAGTGATGTGGAACATCAGAATGGCTTGTTATGAGATTATAACTCATTATCAGTGAATGGTTGACCGATTTGATGATGTGAAACCTCAAAATGGCTTGTTATGAGATTACAACTCATTATCAGTAAACAATTGACCGATTCGACAATGTGGAACCTCAGAACAGCTTGTTATGAGATTACAACTCATTATCAGTCAATGGTTGACCGATTCGGCGATGTGGAGACTCAGAATAGCTTGTTATGAGATTATAGCTCATTATCAGTGAATAGTTGACCGATTCAGCGATGTGGAACCTCAGAACGGCTTGTTATGAGATTAGAAATCATTATAAGTGAACAATTGACCGATTCAGCGATGTGGAACCTCAGAAAAGCTTGATATGAGATTATAGCTCATTATCAGTGAATGATTATCCGATTCAACAATGTGGAACCTCAGAACTGCTTGTTATGAGATGACAAATCATTATCAGCAAATGGTTGACCGATTCGGCGATGTGGAACCTCAGAACAGCTTGTTATGAAATTACAACTCATTATCAACAAATGATTTCTTGATTCAGTGATGTGGAACCTTAGAATGGCTTGTTATGAGATTACAACTCATTATGAGTGAACGATTGACTGATTTGATGATGTGGAACCTCAGAATGGCTTGTTATGAGATTACAGCTCATTATCAGCGAAGGGTTGACTGATTCAGCGATGTGGAATCTTAGAATGGCTTGTTATGAGATTACAGCTCATTATCAGTGAATGGTTGACCGATTCGGTGATGTGGAACCTCAGAATGGCTTGTTATGAGATTAAATTTCATTATCAGTGAATGGTTTACTGATTTAGCAATGTGGAACCTTAGAACAGCTTGTTATGAGATTACAACTCATTATCAGCGAACGGTTGACTGATTTGGTGATGTGGAACCTCTGAACGACTTGTTATGAGATTACAACTCATTATCAGCGAATGGTTGACCGATTCGGCGATGTCAAACCTCAGAACGGCTTGTTATGAGATTATAGCTCATTATCAGCAAACAATTGACTGAGTCGGCGATGTGGAACCTCAGAATGGCTTGTTATGAGATTACAACTCATTATCAGCAAACGGTTGATTGATTCGGCGATGTGGAACCTCAGAATGGCTCGTTATGAGATTACAACTCATTATCAGCGAACGATTGACCGATTCAGTGATGTGGAACCTCAAAACAGCTTGTTATGAGATTACAACTCATTATCAATGAATGGTTGAAAGATTCAGCGATGTGGAACCTCAGAATAGCTTGTTATGAGATTACAGCTCATTATAAGTGAATGATTAACCGATTTAGCAATGTGGAACCTAAGAATAGCTTGTTATGAGATTACAACTCACTATCAGTGAATGATTGACTGATTCGGTGATGTGGAACCTTAGAATGGCTTGTTATGAGATTATAGCTCATTATCAGTGAACGGTTGACTGATTCAGCGATGTGGAACCTCATAACTACTTGTTATGAGATTACAACTGATTATCAGTGAAAGGTTGACCAATTCAGCGATGTTGAACCTTAGAATAGCTTGTTATGAGATTACAGCTCATTATCAGTGAATGATTGACCGATTTGGCGATGTGGAACCTCAGAATGGCTTGTTATGAGATTACAACTCATTATCAGTGAACGGTTGACCGATTCGTCGATGTGGAACCTTGAAATGGCTTGTTATGAGATTACAGCTCATTATCAGCTAACGGTTGACCGATTCAGCGATGTGGAACCTTAGAATGGCTTGTTATGAGATTACAACTCATTATCAGCAAATGGTTGACCGATTCGGTGATGTGGAACCTCAGAATGGCTTGTTATGAGATTATAACTCATTATCAGCGAACGGTTGACCGATTCAGTGATGTGGAACCTCAGAATGGCTTGTTATGAGATTACAACTCATTATTAGTGAATGGTTGACCGATTTGGCGATGTGGAACATCAGAATGGCTTGTTATGAGATTACAACTCATTATCAGCAAACGGTTGACCGATTCAGTGATGTGCAACCTCAGAATGGCTTGTTATGAGATTACAGCTCATTATCAATGTACAATTGACCGATTCAGTGATGTGGAACCTCAGAATGGCTTGTTATCAGATTATAACTCATTACCAATGAATGGTTGACCGATTTAGTGATGTGGAACCTCAGAATAGGTTGTTATGAGATTACAACTCATTATCAGTGAACGATTGACTGATTCGATGATGTGGAACCTCAGAATAGCTTGTTATGAGATTACAACTCATTATCAGTGAATGGTTGACCGATTCGACGATGTGGAACCTCAGAATAGCTTGTTATGAGATTACAGCTCATTATTAGTGAACGATTGACCGATTCAATGATGTGGAACCTCAGAATGGCTTGTTATGAGATTACAACTCATTATCAGTGAACGATTGACTGATTCAGCAATGTGAAACCTTAGAATGGCTTGTTATGAGATTACAGCTCATTATCAGTGAACGGTTGACCGACTCGGTGATGTGGAACCTCAGAATGGCTTGTTATGAGATTACAGCTTATTATCAGTGAATGGTTGACTGATTCGGTAATGTGGAACCTCAGAATAGCTTGTTATGAGATTACAGCTTATTATCAGTGAACAATTGACCGATTCGGCGATGTGGAACCTCAGAATGGCTTGTTATGAGATTACAGCTCATTATCAGTGAACGGTTGACCGATTCAGCGATGTGAAACCTCAAAACTACCTGTTATGAGATTATAACTCATTATCAACGAACACTTGACTGATTCGGTGATGTCAAACCTTAGAATGGCTTGTTATGAGATTACAACTCATTATCAGTGAATGGTTGACCGATTCAGTGATGTGGAACCTTAGAATGGCTTGTTATGAGATTACAACTCATTATCAGCAAACGGTTGACCGATTCAGTGATGTGGAACCTTAGAACAGCTTGTTAAGAGATTACATCTCATTATCAGTGAATGATTGTCTGATTCAGTGATGTAGAACCTCAGAACTGTTTGTTATGAGATTACAACTTATTATTAGTGAACCGTTGACCGATTTGGCGATGTGGAACCTTAGAATAGCTTGTTATGAGATTATAGCTCATTATCAGTGAACGATTGACCGATTTGGCAATGTGGAACCTCAGAACGGCTTGTTATGAGATTACAACTCATTATCAGTGAACGATTGACCAATTCAGCGATGTGGAACCTCAGAACTGCTTGTAATGAGATTACAACTCATTATCAGTGAACGGTTGACCCATTCGGCGATGTAGAACCTCAGAGTGGCTTGTTATGAGATTACAACTCATTATCAATAAATGGTTGATCGATTTGGTGATGTGGAACCTCAGAATGGCTTTTTATGAGATTACAGCCTATTATCAGTGAACAGATGACCGATTCAGCGATGTGGAACCTCAAGATAGCTTGTTTTGAGATTATAGCTCATTATCAGTGAAAGATTGACCGTTTCGGTGATGTGGAACCTCAAAATGGCTTGTTATGAGATTACAACTCATTATCAGTGAATGGTTGACCGATTTGGCAATGTGGAACCTCAGAATGGCTTGTTATGAGATTATAGCTCATTATCAGTGAACAGTTGACTGATTCGGTGATGTGGAACCTTAGAATGGCTTGTTATGAGATTACAACTCATTATCAGTGAACGATTGACCGATTCGGCAATGTGGAACCTCAGAATGGCTTGTTATGAGATTACAGCTCATTATCAGTGAATGGTTGAGCAACTCAGTGATGTGGAACCTCAGAATGACTTGTTATGAGATTACAACTCATTATCAATGAATGGTTGACCGATTCGGCGATGTGGAACCTCAGAATGGCTTGTTATGAGATTACAACTCATTATCAGTGAATGGTTGACCGATTTGGCAATGTGGAACTTCAGTACAGCTTCTTATGAGATTACAGCTCATTATCGGCAAATGGTTGACCGATTTAGCGATGTGGAACCTCAGAATAGCTTGTTATGAGATTACAACTCATTATCAGTGAACGGTTGACCGATTGGACGATGTGGAACCTCAAAATGGCTTGTTATGAGATTATAACTCATTATCAATGAATGATTGACCGATTCGGCAATGTGAAACCTCAGAACAGCTTGTTATGCGATTACAACTTATTATCAGCAAATGGTTGACCGATTCGGTGATGTGGAACCTCAGAATAGCTTGTTATGAGATTACAAATCAGTGAATGATTGATCGATTTGGTGATGTGGAACCTCAAAATGGCTTGTTATGAGATTACAACTCATTATCAGCGAACGGTTGACCGATTCGCTTAAGTGGAACCTCAGAATGGTTTGTTATGAGATTACAACTCATTATTAGCGAACGGTTGACTGATTTGGCGATGTTGAACCTAAAAATAGCTTGTTATGAGATTATAACTCATTATCAGTGAACGGTTGACTGATTCGATGATGTGGAACCTCAGAACAGCTTGTTATGAGATTATAGCTCATTATCAGTGAACGGTTGACCGATTCGGCGATGTGGAACCTCAGAATGGCTTGTTATGAGATTACAACTCATTATAAGTGAACAGTTGACCGATTCAATGACGTGGAACCTCAGAACCTCTTATTATGAGATTACAACTCATTATCAGCGAATGATTGACCGATTAGGTGATCTGGAACCTCAGAACTGCTTGTTATGAGATTACAACTCATTATCAGTGAACGGTTGACCAATTCAATGATGTGGAACCTCAGAATAGCTTGTTATGAGACTATAGCTCATTATCAATGAAGGATTGACCAATTTGGTGATGTGGAACCTTAGAATGGCTTGTTATGAGATTAAAACTCATTATCAGTGAACGCTTGACCGATTCAGCGATGTGGAACCTCAGAATGGCTTGTTATGAGATTACAGCTCATTATCAACGAACAGTTGACTGATTCAATGATGTGGAACGTTAGAATGGCTTGTTATGAGATTACAACTCATTATCAGTGAAAGGTTGACCAATTCAGCGATGTGAAACCTCAGAATGGCTTGTTATGAGATTACAACTCATTATCAGTGAACGGTTGACCCATTCAGCGATGTAGAACCTCAGAATGGCTTGTTATGAGATTACAACTTATTATCAGTGAATGGTTGACCGATTTGGTTATCTGGAACCTCAGAATGGCTTGTTATGAGATTACAACTCATTATCAGTGAATGGTTGACCGATTCGGTGATGTAGAACCTTAGAATGGCTTGTTATGAGATTACAACTCATTATCAGCAAACGGTTGACCGATTTGGTGATGTGGAACCTCAGAATGGCTTGTTATGAGATTACAGCTCATTATCAGTGAATGATTGACCAATTCAGCGATGTGGAACCTTAGAACTGCTTGTTATGACATTACAACTCATTATCAGTGAACGGTTGACCCATTCGGCGATGTAGAACCTCAGAATGGCTTGTTATGAGATTACAACTCATTATCAATGAACAGTTGATTGATTCGGTGATGTGGAACCTCAGAATGGCTTTTTATGAGATTACAGCCCATTATCAGTGAACAGATGACCGATTTGGCGATGTGGAACCTCAGAATAGCTTGTTATGAGATTATAGCTCATTATCAGCGAAAGATTGACCGATTCGGTGATGTGGAACCTCAAAACGGCTTGTTATGAGATTACAACTCATTATCAGTGAATGGTTGACCGATTTGGCAATGTGGAAACTCAGAATGGCTTGTTATGAGATTACAGCTCATTATCAGTGAACAGTTGACTGATTCGGTGATGTGGAACCTTAGAATGGCTTGTTATGAGATTACAACTTATTATCAGTGAACGGTTGACCGATTCAGCGATGTGGAACCTCAGAATGGCTTGTTATGAGATTACAGCTCATTATCAGTGAATGATTGAGCGACTCAGTGATGTGGAACCTCAGAATGACTTGTTATGAGATTACAACTCATTATCAACGAATGGTTGACCGATTCGGTGATGTGGAACCTCAGAACGGCTTGTTATGAGATTACAACTCATTATCAATGAATGGTTGACCGATTCAGAAATGTGGAACCTCAGTACAACTTGTTATGAGATTACAGCTCATTATCGGCAAATGGTTGACCGATTTAGCGATGTGGAACCTCAGAATAGCTTGTTATGAGATTACAACTCATTATAAGTGAACAGTTGACCGATTCAATGATGTGGAACCTCAGAACCTCTTGTTATGAGATTACAGCTCATTATCAGTGAACGATTGACGGATTCGGCGACGTGGAACCTCAGAACTGCTTGTTATGAGATTACAACTCATTATCAGTGAATGGTTGACCGATTCAGCGATGTGGAACCTCAGAATAGCTTGTTATGAGATTACAGCTCATTATCAACGAAGGATTGACTGATTTGGTGATGTGGAACCTCAGAATCGCTTGTTATGAGATTACAACTCATTATCAGCGAATGCTTGACCGATTCAGCGATGTGGAACCTCAGAATGGCTTGTTATGAGATTACAGCTCATTATCAGTGAACAGTTGACTGATTCGGTGATGTGGAACCTTAGAATGGCTTGTTATGAGATTACAACTCATTATCAGTGAATGGTCGACCGATTTGGCGATGTGGAACCTCAGAATGGCTTGTTAGGAGATTACAGCTCATTATCAGTGAACAATTAAGCGACTCAGTGATGTGGAACCTCAGAATGACTTGTTATGAGATTACAACTCATTATCTGCGAATGGTTGACCAATTCGGCAATGTGGAACCTCAGTACAATTTGTTATGAGATTACAGCTCATTATCGGCAAATGGTTGATCGATTTAGCGATGTGGAACCTCAGAATAGCTTGTTATGAGATTACAACTCATTATCATTGAACGATTGACCGATTGGACGATGTGGAACTTCAAAATGTCTTGTTATGAGATTACAACTCATTATCAATGAACTATTGACAGATTCGGCAATGTGGAACCTCAATACAGCTTGTTATGCGATTATAACTTATTATCAGCAAATGGTTGACCGATTTGGTGATGTGGAACCTCAGAATAGCTTGTTATGAGATTACAGATCAGTGAACGATTGACCGATTTGGTGATGTGGAACCTCAAAATGGCTTGTTATGAGATTACAACTCATTATTAGTGAACGGTTGACCGATTCACTAATGTGGAACCTCAGAATGGCTTGTTATGAGATTACAACTCATTATCAACAAATGGTTGATCGATTTGGTGATGTTGAACCTAAAAATAGCTTGTTATGAGATTATAACTCATTATCAGTGAACGGTTGACTGATTTGATGATGTGGAACCTCAGAATAGCTTGCTATGAGATTATAGCTCATTATCAGTGAACGGTTGACCGATTCAGCGATGTGGAACCTCAGAATGTCTTGTTATGAGATTACAACTCATTATAAGTGAACAGTTGACCGATTCAATGATGTGGAACCTCAGAACCTCTTGTTATGAGATTACAGCTCATTATCAGTTAACAATTGATCGATTTGGTGATGTGAAACCTCAGAACTGCTTGTTATGAGATTACAACTCATTATCAGTGAATGGTTGACCGATTCGGCAATGTGGAACCTCAGAATAGCTTATTATGAGATTACAACTCATTATCAATGAAGGATTGATTGATTTGGTGATGTGGAACCTTAGAATGGCTTGTTATGAGATTATAACTCATTATCAGTGAACGCTTGACCGATTCAGCGATGTGGAACCTCAGAATGGCTTGTTTTGAGATTATAGCTCATTATCAGTGAACAGTTGACTGATTCGGTGATGTGGAACCTTAGAATAGCTTGTTATGAGATTATAACTCATTATCAATGAACGGTTAACCGATTCGGCGATGTGGAACCTCAGAATGGCTTGTTATGAGATTACAGCTCATTATCAGTGAACAGTTGAGCGACTCAGTGATGTGGAACCTCAGAATGACTTGTTATGAGATTACAACTCATTATCAATGAATGGTTGACCGATTCAGTGATGTAGAACCTCAGAACGGCTTGTTATGAGATTACAACTCATTATCAGCGAATGGTTGACCGATTCGGCAATGTGGAACCTCAGTACAACTTGTTATGAGATTACAGCTCATTATCGGCAAATGGTTGACCGATTTAGCGATGTGGAACCTCAGAATAGCTTGTTATGAGATTACAACTCATTATCAGTGAACGGTTGACCGATTGGATGATGTGGAACCTCAAAATGTCTTGTTATGAGATTACAACTCATTATCAATGAACGATTGACCGATTCGGCAATGTGGAACCTCAGAACAGCTTGTTATGTGATTACAACTTATTATCAGCAAATGGTTGACCGATTCGGTGATGTGGAACCTCAGAATAGCTTGTTATGAGATTACAGATTAGTGAATGATTGACCGATTTGGCGATGTAGAACCTCAAAATGGCTTGTTATGAGATTACAACTCATTTTCAGTGAACGGTTGACCGATTCGCTGATGTGGAACCTCAGAACAGCTTGTTATGAGATTACAACTCATTATCAATGAACGGTTGACCGATTTGGTGATGTTGAACCTAAAAATAGCTTGTTATGAGATTTTAACTCATTATCAGCGAACAGTTGACTGATTCGATGATGTGGAACCTACAACAGCTTGTTATGAGATTATAGCTCATTATCAGTGAACGGTTGACCGATTCGGTGATGTGGAACCTCAGAATGGCTTGTTATGAGATTACAACTCATTATAAGTGAACAGTTGACCGATTCAATGATGTGGAACCTCAGAACCTCTTGTTATGAGATTACAGCTCATTATCAGTGAACGATTGACCGACTCGGCGATGTGGAACCTCAGAACTGCTTGTTATAAGATTACAACTCATTATCAGTGAATGGTTGACCGATTTGGCGATGTGGAACCTCAGAATAGCTTGTTATAAGATTACAGCTCACTATCAACGAAGGATTGACTGATTTGGTGATGTGGAACCTCAGAATGGCTTGTTATGAGATTACAACTCATTATCAGCAAACGCTTGACCGATTCAGCGATGTGGAACCTCAGAATGGCTTGTTATGAGATTACAGCTCATTATCAGCAAACAGTTGACTAATTCGGCGATGTAGAACGTTAGAATGGCTTGTTATGAGATTACAACTCATTATCATTGAACGGTTGACTGATTCAGCGATGTGGAACCTTAGAATGGCTTGTTATGAGTTTATAACTGATTATCAGCGAACAGTTGACCCATTCAGCGATGTAGAACCTCAGAATGGCTTGTTATGAGATTACAACTCATTATCAGTGAATGGTTGACCGATTTGGTTATGTGGAACCTCAGAACGACTTGTTATGAGATTACAACTCATTATCAGCGAATGGTTGACCGAATTGGTGATGTGGAATCTCAGAACGGCTTGTTATGAGATTATAGCTCATTATTAGTGAATGATTGTCTGATTCGGCAATGTGGAACCTCAGAATGGCTTGTTATGAGATTACAACTCATTATCAGCAAACGGTTGACCGATTCGGTGATGTGGAACCTTAGAACAGCTTGTTATGAGATCACAACTCATTATCAGCGAACGATTGACTGATTCAGAGATGTGGAACCTCAGAATAACTTTTTATGATATTAAAACTCATTATCAATGAATGGTTGACCGATTCAGTGATGTTGAACCTCTGAATAGCTTGTTATGAGATTATAGCTCATTATCAGTGAATGATTGACCGATTTGGCGATGTGGAACCTCAGAATGGCTTGTTATGAGATTACAAGTCATTATCAGTGAATAGTTGACTGATTCGATGATGTGGAACCTCAAAATGGCTTGTTATGAGATTACAGCTCATTATGAACAAATGGTTGACCGATTCAGTGATGTGGAACCTCATAACCGCTTGTTATGAGATAACAACTCATTATCAGTGAATGGTTGATTGATTTAGCGATGTAGAACCTTAGGATAGCTTGTTTTGAGATTACAGCTCATTATCAGTGAATGATTGACCAATTCGGCGATGTGAAACTTCAGAATGGCTTGTTATGAGATTACAACTCATTATTAGCGAATGGTTGACCGATTTAGCAATGTGGAAGCTTGAAATGGCTTGTTATGAGATTAGAGCTGATTATCAGTGAACGGTTGACCGATTCAGTGATGTGGAACCTTAGAATGGCTTGTTATGAGATTACAACTCATTATCAGTGAACGGTTGACTGATTCAGTGATGTGGAACCTCAGAATGGCTTGTTATGAGATGACAGGTCATTATTAGCGTACAGTTGACCGATTTGGTGATGTGGAACCTCAAAATGGCTTGTTATGAGATTACAACTCATTACCAGCAAACAGTTGATGGATTCGGCGATGTGGAACCTCAGAACAGGTTGTTATGAGATTACAACTCATTATCAGAGAATGATTGACTGATTCGGTGATGTGGAACCTCAAAACAACTTGTTATGAGATTACAACTCA
>MU223267.1:1322648-1337884 GCA_018584345.1 Thuja plicata
ATGGATTCGGCGATGTGGAACCTCAGAACAGGTTGTTATGAGATTACAACTCATTATCAGAGAATGATTGACTGATTCGGTGATGTGGAACCTCAAAACAACTTGTTATGAGATTACAACTCATTATCAGTGAACGGTTGACTGATTCAGTGATGTGGAACCTTAGAACAGCTTGTTATGAGATTACAACTCATTATCAGTGAATGATTGACTGATTCAGTGATGTGGAACGTCAGAATGGCTCATTATGAGATTACAACTCATTATCAGTGAATAGTTGACCGATTCGGCGATGTGGAACATTAGAATGGCTTGTTATAAGATTACAGCTCATTATCAGTGAACGGTTGACCGACTTGGTGATGTGGAACCTTAGAATGGCTTGTTGTGAGATTATAGCTCATTATCAGTGAATGGTTGACCGATTCAGTGATGTGGAACCTCAGAATAGCTTGTTATGAGATTATAGCTCATTATCAGTGAACAGTTCACCAATTCAGCAATGTGGAACGTCAGAATGGCTTGTTATGAGATTACAGCTCATTATCAGCAAACAGCTGACCGATTCAGCGATGTGGAACCTCAGAACGGCCTGTTATGAGATTATAACTCATTATCAGAAAACGGTTGACCGATTCAGTGATGTGGAACCTCAGAATAGGTTTTTATGAGATTACAACTCATTATCAGTGAATGGTTGACCAATTCGGTGATGTGGAACCTCAGAACGGCTTGTTATGAGATTACAACTCATTATCAGTGAATGGTTGACCGATTCGGCAATGTGGAACCTCAGAACAGCTTGTTATCAGATTATAGATCATTATAAATGAATGTTTGACTGATTCAGCAATGTGGAACCTCAGAACAGTTTGTTATGAGATTACAACTCATTATCAGTGAATGGTTGACCGATTCGGTGATGTGGAACCTAAGAATGGCTTGTTATGAGATTATAGCTCATTATCAGTGAACGGTTGACCGATTCGGCAATGTGGAACCTTAGAATGGCTTGTAATGTGATTACAACTCATTATCAGTGAACGGTTGACCGATTCGGTGATGTGGAACCTCAGAACAGCTTGTTATGAGATTAAAACTCATTATCAGTGAATGGTTAACCCATTCGGTGATGTGGAACCTCAGAATGGCTTTTTATGAGATTACAACTCATTATCAATGAATAATTGACTGATTCGACAATGTAGAACCTTAGAACAACTTGTTATGAGATTACAACTCATTATCAGCGAACGGTTGATTGATTCGGTGATGTGAAACCTCAGAACAACTTGTTATGAGATTACAACTCATTATCAGCAAACGATTGACCGATTCAGCGATGTGGAACCTCATAATGGTTTGTTATGAGATTAAAACTCATTATCAAAGAACGGTTGACCGATTCAGCAATGTGGAATCTCAGAATGGCTTGTTATGAGATTACAACTCATTATCAGCGAACGGTTGATCGATTCAGCGATGTGGAACCTTAGAATGGCTTGTTATGAGATTATAGCTCATTATCAGCTAATAGTTGACCAATTCAGTGATCTAGAACCTCAGAATGGATTGTTATAATATTATAGCTCATTATCAGTGAACAGTTGACCAATTTAGTGATCTAGACTCTTAGAATAGCTTGTTATGAGATTACAGCTCATTATCATTGAATTGTTGACTGATTCTTCGATCTAGAACCTCAGAATGGCTTGCTATGAGATTACAACTCATTATCAGCAAATGGTTGACCGATTTGGCGATGTGGAACTTCAGAACGGCTTGTTATGAGATTAAAACACATTATCAGTGAACGGCTTGTTATGAGATTAAAACTCATTATCAGTGAACGGTTGACTGATTTAGCAATGTGGAACCTCAGAATGGCTTGTTATGAGATTAAAACACATTATCAGCGAATGGTTGACCGATTTGGCGATGTGGAACCTCAAAACAGCTTGTTATGAGGTTACAGCTCATTATCAGTGAATGATTGACTGATTCAGCAATGTGGAACCTTAGAATGGCTTGGTATGAGATTTTAACTCATTATCAGTGAATAGTTGACCGATTCGATGATGTGGAACCTAATAACGGCTTGTTATGAGATTACAACTCATTATCAGTGAACAGTTGACCGATTCGGCGATGTGGAACCTCAGAATGGCTTGTTATGAGATTAAAGCTCATTATCAGTGAATGGTTGACTGATTCGGCGATGTGAAAACTCATAATGGCTTGTTATGAGATTACAACTCATTATCAGTGAACGGTTGACCGATTCGGCGATGGAGGAACCTCAGAATGGCTTGTTATGAGATTACAACTCATTATCAGTGAACGGTTGACCAATTTAGCAATGTGGAACCTCATAATGGCTTGTTATGAGATTACAACTTATTATCAGCGAACGGTTGACCAATTCAGCAATGTGGAACCTCAAAATGGCTTGTTGTGAGATTATAGCTCATTATTAGTGAACAGTTGACCGATTCAGTGATGTGGAACCTCAGAATGGCTTGTTATCAAATTACAACTCATTATTAGTGAATGGTTGACTAATTTGGCGATGTCGAACCTCAAAATAGCTTATTATGAGAGTACAGCTCATTATCAGCGAATGATTGACTGATTCAGTGATGTGGAACCTTAGAATAGCTTGTTATGAGATTACAACTCATTATCAACAAACGGTTGACCGATTCGGTGATGTGGTACCTCAGAACAACTTGTTATGAGATTACAGCTCATTATCAATGAATGATTGACCGATTCAGTGATGTGGAACCTCAGAATGGCTTGTTATGAGATTACAGCTCATAATCAGTGAATGGTTGACCGATTCGGTGATGTGGAACCTCAGAACAGCTTGTTATGAGATTACAGCTCAGTATCAGCAAACGGTTGACCGATTCGGTGATGTGGAATCTTAGAATAGCTTGTTATGAGATTACAACTCATTATCAGTGAACAGTTGATCGATTCGGCGAGGTGGAACCTTAGAATGGCTTGTTATGAGATTACAACTCATTATCAGTGAATGGTTGACCGATTCGGTAATGTGGAAGCTCAGAACTGCTTGTTATGAGACTATAACTCATTATCAGTGAACGGTTGACTGATTTAGCGATGTGGAACCTCAGAACAGCTTGTTATGAGATTACAACTCATTATCAATGAATGGTTGACCGATTCGGCGATGTGGAACCTTAGAACGGCTTGTTATGAAATTACAAATCATTATCAGCGAACGGTTGACCGATTCAGCAATGTGAAACCTCAGAACGACTTGTTATGAGATTATAGCTCATTATCAGCGAACGATTGACCGATTCGGTGATGTGAAACCTTAGAACAGCTTGTTATGAGATTATAGCTCATTATCAGCGAACGGTTGACCGATTCAGTGATGTGGAACCTCAGAATGGCTTGTTATGAAATTACAGCTCATTATCACCGAATGGTTGACCGATTCGGCAATGTGGAAACTCAGAATGGCTTGTTATGAGATTACAACTCATTATCACTGAACAGTTGATGGATTCGGTGACGTGGAACCTCAAAATGGCTTGTTATGAGATTAAAGCTCATTATCAGCGAACAGTTGACCGATTGGGTGATCTGGAACCTCAAAATGGCTTGTTATGAGATTACAACTCATTATCAGCAAATGGTTGACTGATTTGGTGATGTTGAAACTCAGAATAGCTTGTTATGATATTACAGCTCATTATCAGCAAACGGTTGACCGATTCGCCGATGTGGAACCTCAAAATAGCTTGTTATGAGATTAAAGCTCATTATCAGTGAACGGTTGACCAATTCGGTGATGTGGAACCTCAGAATAGCTTGTTATGAGATTACAACTCATTATCAGTGAATGGTTGACCAATTCGGTGATGTGGAACCTCAGAATGGCTTGTTATGAGATTATGCTCATTATCAACAAACGGTTGACCGATTGAGCGATGTGGAACCTCAGAATGGCTTGTTATGATATTACAACTCATTATCAGTGAATGGTTGACCAATTTGGTGATGTGGAACCTCAGAACGGCTTGTTATGGGATTACAACTCATTATCAGCAAACGGTTGACCGATTCAGCGATGTGGAACCTCAGAACAGCTTATTATGAGATTACAAATCATTATCAGCAAACGGTTGACTGATTCAGTGATGTGGAACCTTAGAATGACTTGTTATGAGATTACAACTCATTATCAACAAATGGTTGACCAATTTGATGATGTGGAACCTCAGAATGGCTTGTTATGAGATTATGCTCATTATCAGCGAATGGTTGACCGATTCACCGATGTGGAACCTCAGAATGGCTTGTTATGAGATTACAACTCATTATCAGTGAATGGTTGACCAATTTGGTGATGTGGAACCTTATAACGGCTTGTTATGAGATTACAACTCATTATCAGTGAACGGTTGACCGATTCAGTGATGTGGAACCTCAGAACGGCTTGTTATGAGATTACAAATCATTATCAGCGAATGGTTGACTGAGTCGGTGATGTGGAACCTTAGAATGGCTTGTTATGAGATTACAACTCATTATCAGTGAACGGTTGACCAATTCAGTGATGTGGAACCTCAGAATGGCTTGCTATGAGATTATGCTCATTATCAGTGAACGGTTGACTGATTCAGCGATGTGGAACCTCAAAATGGCTTGTTATGGGATTACAACTCATTATCAGTGAATGGTTGACCAATTCGGTGATGTGGAACCTCAGAATGGCTTGTTATGAGATTACAACTCATTATCAGTGAACGGTTGACCGATTCAGCGATGTGGAACCTTAGAATGGCTTGTTATGAGATTCCAACTCATTATCAATGAATGGTTGACTGATTTGGCAATGTGGAACCTTAGAATGGCTTGTTATGAGATTACAGCTCATTATCAATGAACAGTTAACAGATTCAGTGATGTGGAACCTCAGAATGGCTTGTTATGAGGTTACAACTCATTATAAGTGAATGGTTGACTGATTCGGTGATGTGAAACCTCAGAATAGCTTGTTATGAGATTACAACTGATTATCAGTGAATGATTGACCGATTCAGCAATGTGGAACCTCAAAACAGCTTGTTATGTGATTACAACTCATTTTTAGGGAATAGTTGACTGATTTGGTGATGTGGAACCTCAGAAAAACTTGTTATGAGATTACAGCTCATTATCAGTGAACGATTGACCGATTTGGTGATTTTGAACCTCAGAATGGATTGTTATGAGATTACAACTCATTATCAGTGAACGATTAACCGATTCGGTGATATGGAACCTCATAATAGCTTGTTATAACATTACAACTCATTATCAGCAAATGGTTGACCGATTCGGCGATGTGGAACCTCAGAACTGCTTGTTATGAGATTACAACTCATTATCAGTGAACAGTTGACCGATTCGGCGATGTGGAACCTTAGAATGGCTTGTTATGAGATTACAACTCATTATCAGCAAACGATTGACCGATTCAGTGATGTGGAACCTTAGAACAGCTTGTTATGAGATTACAGCTCATTTTCAATGAATGGTTGACCGATTTGGCAATGTGGAATCTCAAAACGGCTTGTTATGAGATTACAGCTCATTATTAGTGAATGGTTGACCGATTCGGCAATGTGGAACCTCAGAATGGCTTGTTATGACATTACAACTCATTATCAGTGAATGGTTGACTGATTCAGTGATGTGGAACCTCAGAATGGCTTGTTATGAGATTACAACTCATTATCAATGAATAGTTGACTAATTTGGTGATGTGGAACCACACAACAGCTTGTTATGAGATTACAACTCATTATCAGCGAACGATTGATCGATTCGGTGATGTGGAACCTCAGAATGGCTTGTTATGAGATTACAGCTCATTATCAGCAAATGGTTGACCGATTCAGTGATGTGGAACCTCATAAGGGCTTGTTATGAGATCACAGCTCATTATCAGTGAATGATTGACCGATTCAGTGATGTGGAACCTTAGAACTGCTTGTTATGAGATTACAACTCATTATTAGCGAACGGTTGACCAATATGGTGATGTGAAACCTCTGAATGGCTTGTTATGAGATTACATCTCATTATCAATAAATGGTTGACCGATTCGGTGATGTGGAACCTCAGAACAACTTGTTATGTGATTATAGCTCATTATCAAGGAACGGTTGACTGAGTCAGAGAAGTGGAACCTCAGAATGGCTTGTTATGAGATTACAGCTCATTATCAGTGAACGGTTGACCAATTCACTGATGTGGAACCTTAGAATAGATTGTTATGAGATTACACCTCATTATCACTGAACGATTGACTTTTTTGGCGATCTGAAACCTCAAAATAGCTTGTTATGAGATTACAACTCATTATCAGTGAACAGTTGACTGATTCAGTGATGTGGAACCTCAGAATAGCTTGTTATGAGATTACAGCTCATTATCAGTGAACGATTGACTTATTCAACGATGTGGAACCTCAGAACGGCTTGTTATGAGATTACAGCTCATTATCAGCGAACACTTGATTGATTCGGTGATGTGAAACCTTAGAATGGCTTGTTATGAGATTACAGCTCATTATCAGCTAACAGTTGACCGATTTGACGATGTGGAACCTCAGAACATCTTGTTATGAGATTATAACTCATTATCAGTGAACGGTTGACCGATTTGGTGATGTGGAACCTCAAAATGGCTTGTTATGAGATTATAGCTCATTATCAGTTAACGGTTGACCGATTCGGTGATGTGGAACCTCAGAATGGCTGGTTATGAGATTAAAACTCATTATCAGTGAACATTTGACCGATTCGATGATGTGGAACCTCAGAACAGCTTGTTATGAGATTACAACTCATTATCAGTGAATGGTTGACAGATTCGGTGATGTGGAACCTCAAAACCACTTATTATGAGATTAAAACTCATTATCAGTGAACGATTGACCGATTCAGCGATGTGGAACCTCAAAATGGCTTGTTATGAGATTACAGCTCATTATTAGTGAATGGTTGACCGATTCGGTGATGTGGAACCTGAGAACAGCTTGTTATGAGATTACAGCTCATTATCAGTGAATGATTGATTTATTCGGCGATGTGGAGCCTTAGAATAGCTTGTTATGAGATTACAGCTCATTATCAGTGAATGGTTGATTGATTCGGTGATGTGGAACCTCAGAATGGCTTGTTATGAGATTAAAACTCATTATCAGCGAACGGTTAATCGATTCACTGATGTGGAACCTCAGAATGGCTTGTTATGAGATTATAGCTCATTATCAGCAAACGATTGACTGATTCAGCGATGTGCAACCTCAAAATAGCTTGTTATGAGATTATTACTCATTATCAGGAAATGGTTGACTGATTGGGTGATGTGGAACCTCAGAATGGCTTGTTATGAAATTACAGCTCATTATCAAGAAACGGTTGACCGATTCGGCGATGTGGAACCTCAGCATGGCTTGTTATGAGATTACAACTCATTATCAGCAAATGGTTGACCGATTTGGCGATGTGGAACCTCAGAAAGCCTTGTTATGAGATTACAACTCATTATCAGCGAACGATTGACTGATTCAGCGATGTGGAACCTCAAAACGGCTTGTTATGAGGTTACAACTCATTATCAGTGAACACTTGACTGATTCGGCGATGTGGAACCTCAGAATGGCTTGTTATGAGGTTACAAGTCATTATCAGTGAATGCTTGACCGATTCGGCGATGTGGAATCTCAGAATGGCTTGTTATGAGATTACAGCTCATTATCAGTGAACAGTTGACCGATTCGGTGATGTGGAACCTCAGAATGGCTTGTTATGAGATTATAGCTCATTATCAGTGAACAATTGACTGATTTGGCGATGTGGAACCTTAGAATTGCTTGTTATGAGATTACAACTCATTATCAGCGAATGGTTGACCGATTCGGTGATGTGGAACCTCAGAACGTCTTGTTATGAGATTACAGCTCATTATCAGTGAACGGTTGACCGATTCGACAATGTGGAACCTCAGAATGGCTTGTTATGAGATTACAACTCATTATCAGCAAATGGTTGACCGATTCAGTGATGTGGAACCTCAAAAAGGCTTGTTATGAGATTACAACTCATTATCAGTGAACGATTGACCGATTCAGCGATGTGGAACCTGTGAATGGCTTGTTATGAGGTTACAACTCATTATCAGTGAATGCTTGACCGATTCGGTGATGTGGAACCTTAGAATGGCTTGTTATGAGGTTACAACTCATTATTAGTGAATGCTTAACCGATTCGGTGATGTGGAACCTCAGAATGGCTTGTTTTGAGATTACAACTCATTATCAGCGAACGGTTGACCGATTCGACGATGTGGAATCTCAGAATGGTTTGTTATGAGATTACAACTCATTATCAATGAATGGTTGACCGATTTGGCAATGTGGAACTTTAGAATGTCTTGTTATGAGATTATAACTCATTATCAGCGAACGGTTGATTGATTTGGCGATGTGGAACCTCAGAATGGCTTGTTATGAGATTACAGCTCATTATCAGCAAACGGTTGATAGATTCGATGATGTGGAACCCCAAAATGGCTTGTTATGAGATTATAGCTCATTATTAGCGAATGGTTGACCAATTTGGCAATGTGGAACCTCTGAATGGCTTGTTATGAGATTATAGCTCATTATCAGTGAATAGTTGACCGATTCGGTGATGTGGAACCTTAGAATATCTTGTTATAGGATTATAGCTCATTATCAGTGAACGGTTGACCGATTCAGTGATGTGGAACCTCAGAATGGCTTGTTATGAGATTACAACTCATTATCAGTGAACGGTTGACTGATTCAGTGATGTGGAACCTCAAAATAGGTTGTTATGAGATTATAGCTCATTATCAGTGAACAATTGATTGATTCAGCGATGTAGAACCTCAGAATGGCTTGTTATGAGATTACAACTCATTATCAGTGAACGATTGACCAATTCGGTGATGTGGAACCTTAGAACGGCTTGTTATGAGATTACAACTCATTATCAGTGAACGGTTGACTGATTCGGCGATGTGGAACCTCAGAACAGTTTGTTATGGGATTACAACTCATTATCAGCAAACGGTTGATAGATTCGGCGATGTGGAACCTCAGAATTTCTTGTTATGAGTTTACAGCTCATTATTAGTGAACGGTTGACCGATTTGGCGATGTGGAACCTCAGAACGGCTTGTTATGAGATTACAACTCATTATCAGTGAATGGTTGACCGATTCAACGATGTGGAACCTCAGAATGGCTTATTAAGAGAATACAACTCATTATCAGTGAACGGTTGACCGATTCAGTGATATGGAGCCTTAGAATGGCTTGTTATGAGATTATAACTCATTATCAGTGAACGGTTGACCGATTTGGCGATGTGGAACCTCAGAACAGCTTGTTATGAGATTCCAACTCATTATCAGCAAATGGTTGACCGATTCAGCGATGTGGAACCTCAGAATAGCTTGTTATGAGATTATAGTTCATTATCAATGAAGGATTGACTGATTCGGTGATGTGGAACCTCAGAATAGCTTGTTATGAGATTACAACTCATTATCAGCAAACGGTTGACGGATTCAATGATGTGGAACCTCAGAACGGCTTGTTATGAGATTACAGCTCATTATCATCGAACAGTTGACTGATTCGGTGATGTGGAACCTTAGAATGGCTTGTTATGAGATTACAACTCATTATCAGTGAACGGTTGACCGATTCGGCGATGTGGAACCTCAGAATGGCTTGTTATGAATTTACAACTCATTATCAGTGAACAGTTGACGCATTCAGCGATGTGGAACCTCAGAATGGCTTGTTATGAGATTACAACTCATTATCAGTGAACGGTTGACCGATTTGGTTATGTGGAACCTCAGAACGGCTTGTTATGAGATTACAACTCATTATCAGCGAACGGTTGACCGATTCGGCGATGTGGAACCTCAGAATGGGTTGTTATGAGATTATAGCTCATTATCAGCGAACGATTGACTGATTCAGTGATGTGGAACCTCAGAATGGCTTGTTATGAGATTACAACTCATTATCAGCAAACGGTTGACCGATTCAGTGATGTGGAACCTCAGAATAGCTTGGTATGAGATCACAACTCATTATCAGTGAACGATTGACCGATTCAGCGATGTGGAACCTCAGAACATCTTGTTATGAGATTACAACTTAATATCAATGAATGGTTGACTGATTCAGTGATGTGGAACCTTAGAATAGCTTATTATGAGATTATAGCTCATTATCAGTGAATGATTGACCGATTTGGTGATGTGGAACCTCAAAATGGCTTGTTATGAGATTACAAGTCATTATCAGCGAACGGTTGACTTATTCGATGATGTGTAACCTCAGAACGACTTGTTATGAGATTACGGCACATTATCAGCAAACGGTTGACCAATTCTATGATGTGGAACCTCAAAACCGCTTCTTATGAGATTACAACTCATTATCAGTGAATGGTTGATCGATTCAGCAATGTAGAACCTTAGAACAGCTTGTTATGTGATTATAGCTCATTATCAGTGAATGATTGACCGATTCGATGATGTGGAACCTCAGAATGGCTTGTTATGTGATTACAACTCATTATCAGCGAATGGTTGACCGATTCGGCAATGTGGAACCTCAGAACGGCTTGTTATGAGATTACAACTCATTATTAGCGAATGGTTGACCGATTTTGCAACATGGAACCTCAGAATGGCTTGTAATGAGATTACAACTCATTATTAGCAAATGGTTGACCGATTCGGTGATGTGGAACCTCAGAATGACTTGTTATGAGATTATAGCTCATTATCAGCGTACGGTTGACCAATTTGGTGATGTGGAACCTCAGAGTGGCTTGTTATTAGATTACAACTCATTACCAGTGAACAGTTGACCGATTCGGTGATGTGGAACCTCAGAATAGGTTGTTATGAGATTACAACTTGTTATTAGTGAATGATTGACCGATTCAGTGATGTGGAACCTCAAAACAACTTGTTATGAGATTACAACTCATTATCAGTGAATGGTTGACTGATTTCGGGATGTGGAATCTCAGAAAAGCTTGTTATGAGATTACAGTTCATTATCAGTGAATGATTGACCAATTCGGCGATGTGGAACCTCAGAATCGCTTTTTATGAGATTACAACTCATTATTAGTGAATAGTTGACCGATTCGGCGATGTGCAACCTCAGAATGGCTTGTTATAAGATTACAGCTCATTATTAGTGAAAAGTTGACCGATTTGGCGATGTGGAACCTCAGAATGGCTTGTTATGAGATTACAACTCATTATCAATGAATGGTTGACCAATTCAGCGATGTGGAACGTTAGAATAGCTTATTATGAGATTATAGCTCATTATCAGTGAATGATTGACCTATTTGGCGATGTGGAACCTCAGAACAGCTTGTTATGAGATTACAACTCATTATCAGTGAATGGTTGACTTATTCGATGATGTGTAACCTAAGAATGACTTGTTATGAGATTACAGCTCATTATCAGCAAATGGTTGACCGATTCGGCGATGTGGAACCTCATAACTGCTTCATATGAGATTACAAGTCATTATCAGTGAATGATTGACCTATTCAACAATGTAGAACCTTAGAACAGCTTGTTATGAGATTACAGCTCATTATCAGTGAATGATTGAATGATTCAGTGATGTGGAACCTCAGAATGGCTTGTTATTAGATTACAACTCATTATCAGTGAATGGTTGACCAATTTGGCGATGTGGAAACTTGAAACGGCTTGTTATGAGATTAGAGCTGATTATCAGCGAACGGTTGACCGATTCAGTGATGTGGAACCTTAGAATGGCTTATTATGATATTACAACTCATTATCAGTGAACGGTTGACAGATTCGATGATGTGGAACCTCAGAATGGCTTGTTATAAGATTACAACTCATTATTAGTGAATGGTTGATGGATTCGGTGATGTGGAACCTCAGAATGGCTTGTTATGAGATTACAACTCATTATTAGTGAATGGTTGACCGATTTGGCAATGTGGAACCTCAGAATTGCTTGTTATGAGATTATAACTCATTATCAGCAAACGGTTGACCGATTTGGTGATGTGGAACCTTAGAATGGCTTGTTATGAGATTACAGCTCATTATCAGCGTACGGTTGACCAATTTGGTGATGTGGAACCTCAGAATGGCTTGTTATGAGATTACAACTCATTACCAGTGAATGGTTGACTGATTCAGCGATGTGGAACCTCAGAAAAGGTTGTTATGAGATTACAACTCATTATCAGCAAACGATTGACCGATTCGGTGATGTGGAACCTCAAAACAACTTGTTATGAGAATACAACTCATTATAAGTGAACGCTTGACTAATTCGGCGATGTGGAACCTCAGAATAGCTTGTTATGAGATTAAAACTCATTATCAGTGAATGATTGACCGATTCGGCGATGTGGAACCTCAGAATGGCTTGTTATGAGATTACAACTCATTATCAGTGAATAGTTGACCGATTCGGCGATGTGGAACCTCAGAATGGCTTGTTATGAGATTACAGCTCATTATCAATGAACGGTTGACTGACTTGGCGATGTGAAACCTCAGAATGGCTTGTTATGAGATTACAGCTCATTATCAGTGAACGGTTGACCGATTCAGTGATGTGGAACCTCAGAACGGCCTGTTATGAGATTATAACTCATTATCAGCGAATGGTTGACCGATTCGGTGATGTGGAAACTCAGAACGGCTTGTTATGAGATTACAACTCATTATCAGCGAATGGTTGACCGATTCGGCGATGTCAAACCACAGAACGGCTTGTTATGAGATTACAACTCATTAGCAGCGAACGGTTGACCGATTCGGCTATGTGGAACCTCAGAACAGCTTGTTATTAGATTACAGATCATTATCAATGAATGATTGACTGATTCAATGATGTGGAACCTCAGAATGGTTTGTTATGAGATTACAACTCATTATCAGCGAATGGTTGACCGATTCGTTGATGTGGAACCTCATAATGGCTTGTTATGTGATTATAGCTCATTATCAGTGAATGATTGACTAATTTAGCGATGTGGAACCTCAGAATGGCTTGTTATGAGATTACAACATATTATCAGTGAATGGTTGACCGATTCAGCGATGTGGAACCTCAAAATAGCTTGTTATGAGACTAAAACTCATTATCAGTGAACGGTTAACCCATTCGGTGATGTGGAACCTCAGAATGGCTTGTTATGAGATTACAACTCATTATCAATGAATGGTTGACTGATTTAGCGATGTGGAACCTCAGAATGACTTGTTATGAGATTACAACTCATTATCAGCGAACGGTTGACTGATTCAGCGATGTGAAACCTCAGAATAGCTTATTATGAGATTACAACTCATTATCAGTGAATGATTCATCGATTCAGTGATGTGGAACTTTAGAACAGCTTGTTATGAGATTACAACTCATTATCAGTGAATGGTTGACTGACTCACCGATGTGGAACCTCAAAACAACTTGTTATGAGATTACAGCTCATTATCAGTGAACGATTGACCGATTTAGTGATGTGGAACCTCAGAATGGCTTGTTATGAGATTACAACTCATTATCAGCGAACGGTTGACCGATTCGGCAATGTGAAACCTCAGAATAGCTTGTTATGAGATTACAACTCATTATCAGCAAATGGTTGACCGATTCTGTGATGTGGAACCTTAGAATGGCTTGTTATGATATTATAGCTCATTATCAGCTAACAGTTGACAAATTCAGTGATCTAGAACCTCAGAATGGCTTGTTATAATATTACAGCTCTTTATCAGTGAACAGTTGACCAATTTAGTGATCTAGACTCTCAGAATAGCTTGTTATGAGATTACAGCTCATTATCATTGAATGGTTGACTGATTCTTCGATCTAGAACCTCAGAATGGTTTGTTATGAGATTACAACTCATTATCAGTAAATAGTTGGTCGATTCGGCGATGTAGAACCTCAGAATGGCTTGTTATGAGATAACAACTCATTATCAGTGAACGGTTGACCGATTCAGCAATGTGGAACCTCAGAACCGCTTGTTATGAGATAACAACTCATCATCAGTGAACAGTTGACTGATTTAGCAATGTGGAACCTCAGAATGGCTTGTTATGAGACTACAACACATTATCAGTGAACGGTTGACTGATTTGGTGATGTGGAACCTCATAACAGCTTGTTATGAGGTTACACCTCATTATCAGTGAATGATTGACTGATTCAGTGATGTGGAACCTTAGAATGGCTTGGTATGAGATTACAACTAATTATCAGTGAATAGTTGACCAATTTAGCGATGTGGAACCTCAGAACGGCTTGTTATGAGATTACAACTCATTATCAGTGAACGGTTGACCAATTTGACGATGTTGAACCTCAGAATGGCTTGTTATGAGATTACAGCTCATTATCAGCGAATGGTTGACTGATTCGGCGATGTGGAACCTCAGAATGGCTTGTTATAAGATTACAACTCATTATCAATGAATGGTTGACCGATTCGGTGATGTGGAACCTCAGAATGACTTGTTATGAGATTAGAACTCATTATTAGCGAACGGTTGACCGATTTAGCGATGTGGAACCTCAGAATGTCTTGTTATGAGATTAAAACTCATTATCAGTGAACGGTTGACCAATTCAGCAATGTGGAACCTCAGAATGGCTAGTTATGAGATGATAGCTCATTATTAGTGAACGGTTAACCGATTCGGCGATGTGGAACCTCAAAATGGGTTGTTATCAGATTACAGCTCATTATCAGTGAACAGTTGACCGATTCGGCGATGTGGAACCTCAAAATAGCTTGTTACGAGATTACAGCTCATTATCACCAAATGATTGACCGATTCGGCAATGTGGAATCTCATAATAGCTTGTTATGAGATTACAACTCATTATCAGCAAATGGTTGACCGATTCGGTGATGTGGTACCTCCATATTCACAAGCCTCGGACTCGCCTCGGACTCGGCAAGGCCAGATCGGCCTCGGACTTGGCCTCGGCGGCCGGACTCGGCCTCGGCGGCCGGACTCAGCAAGGACTCGGCAAATCGAAAAACCCAAGAAATTCAAAGATTTTTAAGGATTTAAAGCATTTTTCATTCATCATTTAGTCAATTAACATCAAATACACA